>JABSTQ010009847.1:0-255269 GCA_013358835.2 Ixodes persulcatus
TTTTTTTCAATTGTAACAGAAGATAAGACATGTGTTCCAGGATGCTTCAGGTGGTCCACTATTCTCGAAAATTCCAAATGACACTGCCTGCACGATCTTCAACGAGGTAATTCCTACAACGAAACAACGTATTGTTCATTCATACAGCAGCCTGGTAAAGTTTCATGTTAAAGGCCACACCTACAGACCAAGAATACCAGTTCATTCCACCGTGACGTCATGTGATCAATGTTGACAGGGGCGTGGTGAGGTTTTGACAGGATTTAGGATGACATAGAATTTATTTAGAGGTCGAAGTCTTTTCGCATCCCTCGTCAGACATACATGATGTCAGAGAAGGGACCGCGGTCACTCCTTGATGGAACGTTTTTTTTTTAGCCCATTGAAGACTTCACGTCGTTGGAAACCACTACCTCCAAAGAAAAGTGCCAAGCCTACGGGAAAGTAATTTCGAGATCAAAAACTTCCACTTCCAACTTCAAGCCTCATCTCATTTGGCGTCTCAAACAAATTTGAAAAATGTATTGCAGTATCAGTATTTCTTTATCTGTATTTCTTCCTTCCCTGAAATGTATTCCTGTATTTGTATTTCCAAATACTTTTTGCTTCTATTTAAAATGTATTTCCGATACGTATCGCGATACACTTTTACAGATATATTTCAGTATCAGTATTTTAGCTACTATTTTAATGTATCCCAGTATTTGTATTTCCAAATACATTTCTGAGTATTTCTGCCCAACCCTGGGTTCTCTTGTTGTGTGCAGGTGACCCATAGATCGAAATGTCACATTCACACAAAACTGCTTTGATTTTGTTTTCGCCAGCGTATCAATTCTTGAGTCGGCCCCGGTACTTGCCGTTCAACAAGCTGACAAGTGAAAATAGCGAGCGCCTAAGAAAAATGCCTCCAAGTTTTTAGCCGTAAGGGAAAACTACAAACTTTATGCATTTTATCTTTCTAGGTTTGACTTGTTTGATGAGGGCTGTTTCGCGAAACTAAAAGATGTCTTCGCAGGTTTAGAGAATCTTATACAGCATCTCATTTAACGCTTCTAAGGCACTTTAGAAGGTCCGCAAAAATTGGTTTCTCGACGTATCACGCTGCGATTCGCTACAGAGGTGCAACCAGGTGGTGGATGCATGGGGTGTAAATATCAACTGATGAACTTACATTGTAAAAAAAAAAAATGAAAAACCAGTTTCCGGCTATGTCGCGTCAGTCGCAGACGATGCATGACGGGGCTCGCCTAGATAAATCTGCCGCCGACAGACGCTGAGCTCAGCAGACGATCTTCTAAAACTTGTCACTATGCCGCGCGCGTCTTTCTAGTGTTAAATTCTAAATGTGCGATAATGTATTCATTAAAAAATTAACTTAATAAGGAAACAAGGATTTAAACTTTCAGCAGCACATGCAACTTGCCGAGCCCGGTCATAGCGTCGCCTGCGAATGCCACGAAAGACAGCCCGAAACAGGCTTTTCTTTTTTCTCTTTTTTGAACAAGGTAAGTTCATCCGTTGATATTTTCACTCCATGCTTCCACCACCTAGCCGCACCTCTGTGGCGCGATACGTTGAGAAACTGATTTTGGCGGACCGTCTAAAGTGAATTAGAAGCGTTAGTTTACATACTGTAGAACCGCCAGGCGGGCATTTGAGAACCTGTCGTCGCTTCAAAACCACGCAAATCATCAGTGTTTGTTCAGTAAAGTTTTGGCATCCCAGAATAACTCAAAGAAACCCAGCGACGTAGGCATATTTGTTAAGGTAAGCCTAACGTTTAAAACGGTAAATTATATATATATATATATATATATATATATATATATATATATATATATATATATATATATATAGTATATATACATACAAGCTGTTTTTTTTTTAAGCTTAACAGATTTGTTTAAAAAAAGCCGTAAAAGTTACACTTATTACGCTTGTGGAGGTGAGTTATACGGCCAGGGGGACAGATTATAGGGGGCTAATCGTAATGATCAGTCGGCCAATTACTTAAAATTCATTAATTAACTTTTTAATTAATGAAAATAGACATATGGTTCCAATTAGAAATTTGCTCAGTGTCGTCGAAAACCCCTAAATCAGTCATTTTCAGAAAGACTTTGAGTGCGTGAGAAGCGTAGTAGTGAACTGAAGTTACCACTCGTGGAGCAGGTACAAAGCTAGAGGTTGCGATAAGGCGCCTGTGCGATTTTTCCGTCTGTTATCTAGCCCCAGCCTTGTACCTGCTCCACGAGTGGTAACTTTAGTGCACTACTACGCTTCTCACGCGCTCAAAGTCTTTCTGAAAATGACTGATTTAGGGGTTTTCGATGACGCTGAGCAAGTTTCTAATTTTTTTTTTTGTATGTATGCGATACGGATATAATAATAATACTTTATTTCCTCTCCAGGGAGTGGAGGGGCAAGGACAAAAAGCTACATACAGCAGCTTGACGAGGTCCCTGCCCCGATAGAACCATATGTCTATTTTCATTAATTAAAAAGTTAGTTAACGAATTTTAATTAATTATCCAACTGATCATTACGATTAGCCCCCTATAATATGTCCCCTTGGCCGTATAACTCACCTCCACAAGCTTCATAAGTGTAACTTTCACGGCTTTTTTTAAACAAATCTGTTAAGCTTAAAAAAAAAACACCCTATATATATATATATATATATATATATATATATATATATATATATATATATATATATATATTGTTATGAAAATCAAGACGGTTTAAAATCCCAGCGTTTGGCGTTCAACGTTCATCGCCATCCGTCCTTTTTCTCGCGCCTTCTTCCTGTCCTCCTTTTTGCCGTCTTCTCATTCGCAGCACCGCCACAACACTGCCCCCCGACAACACATGAACCTCGCCCCCAGGTGGTGCAAAAAACAATATTCAGTCAGGTTGATAGGGAACCAGCCGATCAAAATGAACTACGTGAACTTTCCGGCTTAGCAGGTGCCGAACCCGGTACACGACGTCGTTTAGTCGCTTGACAACTTCATAGGGGCCTTCCCAATTGGGCTGAAGTTTCGGGCAGCGACCTTTGGTGCGGCGTGGCTGGTGCAGCCACACTTTGTCTCCAGGCTGGAGTATGCGACCCGAGCAGCTTCGGTTGTAGCGGGTTCTTGCACTTTGTGTGCAAGAACTGTGTGCAAAATCGTGCACACAGTTCAGTTTCGTTCGCAGGTGGCGGGAGTAGTCAGAGTAAAGAACTCTGCGTGTTGTCTCACGCGATGGAAGCACTGGCGTGCCAAAAGTGATGTCCGCAGGCAGCCTTAGCTCCCGGCACATTAACAACATCGCCGGCGTGTAGCTTGTCGCAGTATGAACGGCTGACCGGTAGGAAAGTAGGAAGAATGGAATTAGAGTGTCCCAGTTGTCCTGGTGCTCGTTAACGAAGAGCGAAAGGTATTGCTTGAGTGAGCGGTTGAGCCTTTCTACCATGCCATTCGACTGAGGATGCAAGGGCGTGGTTCTCGTCTTCCTAACTCCGAGTGTCTCACACATGCTCTTGAACACTTGCGACTCAAAAGTCCGACCCTGATCAGAATGAATTTCTAGTGGTACCCCGTATCTTGGAACGATGTCTTCCGTCAAGATCCTGGTTACAGTGTCTGCGTCGTACGTTCGTACTGGAAATGCTTCTGGCCATTTGGTAAAGTAGTCAGCAATGACTATGACGTACCGATTTCCTTGTGTCGTTTTCGGTAGTGGACCTACAACATCAATGGCCACTCTTTCAAACGGGACACCGACGTTGTAGGTTACCATCCTCCCTCGGCTTCGTGATGGTGGTGCTTTACGCGACGCACAGTGGTCACACTTTTTACACCATTCGCGCACATCTCGAGTTGATCCAACCCAATAGAATCTTTCTCGAATTCGTTGTAGGGTCTTGTATATCCCAAGATGTCCGCCAGCAGGGCTGTCATGAAGTTCACGCAAGACGGTGTCGACACGGACTTGAGGTAAAATGAGCTGAAGCGTGCTGTTTCTTCCGTCTTTTCTCTCCCAGCAATCCATCCTGTAGAATGAGGGAATCCCATTGTGCCCAGTATGCTTTCACGACGCTGTTGTATGGTGCAACCACGTTCCAGCTGGGTACTTCTCCCACCCGCTTCCACTGCAAAATAGGTTGCAAATTGCTGTCGTTTTCTTGAAGCACACGGAGAACATCTGCAGTCCAGTTTGTCGGGTCTTGGTCATCTTGCTGGTGTTCTACCATCGCAGGGCACGTACTCGTTTCGGAGGATGACAACGGTTGGCAGTCCAATGGAAGGCACTGCTCGCTTTTCAGGCATGGGCGACAGTTGCCAGACAAGCAAGGTCGCCGCGAAAGTGCGTCGGCGTTTGCATGTCCCTTGCCGGGTCTATGCTCAATCCTGAACTCGTATTGTGCCAGCCGCTCTAACCACCTAGCTACTTGGCCTTCCGGGTTCTTGAAGTTTAAAAGCCAAGTGAGGGATGCATGATCAGTCCTTAAGAGGAACTTTGTGCCGTACAAGTAATGATGGAAATGGGTCACGGCTTTTACAACTGCCAAGAGCTCCCTTCTCGTAACGCAGTAGTTCTGTTCTGCCCTGTTTAGAACTTTGCAATAGTACGCAATTACTTTTTCGGAGCCATCCTGAATCTGGGACAACACAGCACCCAAACCGACGTTACTCGCGTCGGTATCGAGGACGAACTTGCAGTCTGGTCGAGGAAATCCAAGAACTGGAGGGGCGCTAAGGGAATTCTTGAGTGTGAGGAAAGAATCTTGTGCGTGTACACTCCATTCGAACGCCGTACTCTGTTCTGATAAAGCGTACAGCGGTTTGGCAATTGTGGCGAAACCTTTTACAAATCGCCGGTAGTAGGTGCACAGTCCAAGGAAGCTTTTAACGTCGCGCTGATTTTGAGGTTGAGGCCAGTTTCTGACGCACTCTGTCTTCTCAGGGTCCGTCTCCATTCCTTTTTCAGAGACGATGTGACCGAGATAATGCACTCTCTTTTGAAATAGAAAGCATTTCTTGGCATTTAGCTTCAAGTTTGCCTTTCTCAGACGGTCAAATACGAATGACAAATTACCAAGTGCTCCCTGGAAAGTTTTGCCGTGCACAAGTATATCGTCCAGATAAACCAAGCAAACGTCGAGCGGCAGGCCCTTTAGGACCTGGTCCACGAGACGCTCAAACGTTGCAGG
This sequence comes from Ixodes persulcatus, assembly GCA_013358835.2. Lineage (NCBI taxonomy): Eukaryota > Metazoa > Arthropoda > Arachnida > Ixodida > Ixodidae > Ixodes > Ixodes persulcatus. The sequence continues at coordinate 5,204 of JABSTQ010009847.1, forward strand.
GGCATTACAAAGGCCAAATGGCATTACTTTGAATTGCCACAGACCATCTCCAGTAGAGAATGCCGTCTTCTCGCGGTCTCTTGGGTTCATTTCAACTTGCCAGTATCCGCTCCTGAGGTCTAATGTGGAAAACCAGGAAGACCCCGCAATCGCGTCGAATGTGTCATCAATCCTAGGGAGTGGATAGGAGTCCTTCTTGGTGACATCGTTCAATCGTCGGTAGTCAACGCAGAACCTCGTGCTGCCATCTTTTTTTCTTTACCAAGACGACCGGCGAGACCCACGGGCTCGATGAAGGCTCAATAACATCTTGTTGTTGCATATCTTGGATCATCTGGCCGACTTCGTTACGTTTTGCCAACGGAATTCGCTGGGGCTGTTGCTTAATCGGAGCTGCATTTCCTGTATCGATGCGGTGTTGAGCAGCACCTGTCCGTCCGGTCTCCAAAGAAGAAGCAAACACATCTCTGTATTCGTTGAGTAAACTCAGGAGATGTGCTTGTTGTGCTTGATCAAGGTGGCATTTGGAGCGGTCTGCTAGATCCAGCAAGGAAGCCGGCAATTCCTCTTGTGTCATATGGACAAGGTCCTTTCGTGGGGGAGTAAAGCTCACAGCACGGGACCACTTCGCAATGCGACATCCCTTCTTTAGGTGGATAGGTTTATCCGTTAGGTTGGCAATGCGGATAGGAACCATTTCGTTGCCGAAATCTATTAGCGTTCTTGCTATAATGATTCCTGGAACTGTATCACACGTGGCGTCTCCTTCAGCGACCACAATGCCATCCGAGCAGTTATTGCCGTCCGTCACCCAGATAACGTTTTCGCTTTGTGGAGAAATCAAAGTGAACTTGGAGCATAGAAGGAATCCCCCGCCGTTTTCTAAAATTGCTCGTTGGCTGTACAAGATGACGTGTTCGTCACTTACGTCCAATGTGTGACTCTTGAGATCCAGTGAACAACCATTCGCCTGTAGAAAATCGAGTCCAAGGATGCATTCCTCAAATATTCCAGCCACAAAGGCAACTTGCACAAACTTTTGCGTGCCAAAAAGAAATGTAAGTTCACATGACGCCGTGATTGGCGCTGTTTCTCCTGTGACAGTGCGCAGTGAGCACCCAGAAAGGCGTTTGTATGATGTTACTGGTGTCTTTATTCGTTCATATACATCTGTTCTTACGATTGTGGCGTTGGCTCCGGTGTCAACAAGCATCTTACATGGTACACCTTGTATTTCCGTCCTTTTTCTCGCGCCTTCTTCCTGTCCTCCTTTTCGTCGTCTTCTCATTCGCAGCACCGCCACAACAATATATATATATATATATATATATATATATATATATATATATATATATACATATATATATATATATATATATATATATATATATATATATATATATATATATATATATAGCAGGGTGTCCCAAGTCACCAGGCCGGATCTAAAATGGACCGTAAAAATCAACACCTGCACGAAGCAATCTAAACTTTTCGTCAAATATGTATTTCACACGTCGGTTTTTTCTTGTAAACTTACAAAGCGTAGCTACTTTTCTGTAAAAAATACGGGCAAGAAACCACGGGCCCCGGCGGCACCGCGCCCCGTGGAGAGATAGTGCAAAAAGCCTCTGCTGCGTCGCGCGATGACAGCGCAGCAGAGGTTGGTTGCACTATCTCTCCACGGGGCGCGGTGCCGCCGGGGCCGAGATGCGCTCCGATAGCCAACCGAAACTGAAAAAACTCGTCGAATTTGTGCGGTTTTCAGAAAGCCGTAAAATGCTTCGCGTGCCTTCTATCGTTCTGCAATTTGTTGATTTAGTGTTTTTTGATGATGCTGAGAAATTTTCTAATTGAAACCATGCCCTTAAACACAATATTAAAAAACTTCACTACGCAAAAATAATTACCAATCTAATTATCTTGGACTTTAATAATTTTCCTAAATAGGGCCCTGGCCCAGGACCAAAACGCAACAAGCCTTTTTTTTTTTGTTTCGACGCGTAGTTTTCGCAATATCGAATTTGTCCACCTTTCGTGAAACACCCTGTGTATATAATATTAGGCAGGACACACAGCCGCTGACAGCTTGGGAAATGCAGTGCGTGACAAGTAGCTGAGCCTCTTATTATATAACTCCGCTGTCAATATTAGCCGATAAGAACAACGAAGTTCGAATCGCATGGTAAGAAGCGTGAACATAATAAAACACGCTCTGCGTTTCTTTCGTTGAGAAACTATAGCACGGCGCATGTATTCGGGCCAAAGGAATTACATCTGCCTTCAACGCAAACCCCGAATCAATTATTTCCTTCCGCGTCTTGTCTATGTTACTTAATACAAATACAGTTTCACATATACGCTGTTAAACACGTTCAAAGCTACTTCTGCACGTGAGAAAATAATCAGGTGCTAACTTTACTGGGATTCACAACAGATGTACACTTAAGGGGTGCGATTCGTGTCCCTACTTTGACATTCATCTAAAGAAAACAGCTGGGGATTTCTGGTTAATCATTCTTGTTCTGAATATAAAAAAAGATGACGAATCACGGTTAAACGCATATCAGTTCGCAAGAAGTGTTTGATTCGGTTAATTGAAATTTTGACCAATCGCCCTCAATTAAGAAACAGCTGAAACACTAGTGCGGGGGACACGACCTCTCCAAATTTTGCATTTTGGCAGTTTCCTAATTTATTTCGAATGTAGCGGCTACCTAACGGCGCTTCTTAAATCATTTATATTGAGAATACGATGAAAATCCTCTTTGAAATAAGTGAACTAAATACGCTGCTCACAGCGTCAGGTCCTCGAGTTTTTGTCCTTTATAGGAACGTCTTTTTTTGTGTGTGCACGGTTGCCAAAATAGTTTAAAATGTATATATTTTGATTCTTGCGATAAATAAAACATAAACCATCGGCTCGAAGGCTGTGCAAAGGTAATCTTAATTTTCTACACACAGCAATGTGTTGTTGGTTCATCCACCCAACCCAAGGTCCCACTGCCAAGATAGTGACGAGGTGATTGAGCGTCATTGTGGGCGGGGTGCGCTCATTCTGAGCGCACTTTTGGCATCGGGAGAACAAATGCTAAGACTGATCGATGAATATAAAAATAATAAATAATAACTTCTCGTTAATTATTTAAAATTGTCTAGCCTCTAAAAGTATTTAATACTGCAATTGAAACATGACACTTGAAACCAATAACTAAAAGTTAATCAACATATTTTAGTCAATTAGCCAACTTACTGTATAGGTATTTTCCTTATTTAATGCACGCCAAGCCTGATAAATACATGGTGAAGACTGCACCCGTGTAACTCACACCCTTTAAAAATATGTGTTGGTATAATTTCAAACACCATGCATATTGTAGAAAAAGAAAAAAAAACGATACTATTTTGTTTTTACATGCACACAAGCATAATCACAGGAGTGGCAAAGATATAGCGACGTGCGAGTAGGCCATTTCACAATCGCCTAAAAACTTGAAAATAACAATATATATATTTGTTTTTCAAGACTGGCGCCATGCGGCACTTTACGCGCTCGTTATAGGCCAGAGACCAAGTGGTCTTTATCAAGGCTGAATCGCATGTAAGCGATTTAGCGAGCGACAAGACGAGCAAGGGCGACAAGCGACGAGAGTCAGCGACGAGCGACGGAGATTTCTCACTGTCACTCGTCGCGTCGCTCAGCTTTTGGGATCTCTAGAAGACGTCGCTCATCGCCTTGGTCACTCGCTCCCGTCGCTTACATGCTGTTCGCCTAGTCGCACGACTAACCGAGGGACAGCGGGTCCTCGTCGCCGTCACTTGTCTCGTCGCTCTCCAAATCGCTTACATGCTGTTTGTACTTTAGTGCTCTCAACTGGGCGACGTGCATGCGACGTGCATGCGACGGGTCATCATGACCTTCAAAACACAGAGTGGACTCATCGAGATTTTGTTTGGAGGGTACGCAGTCGTTCCACAACATATGTAATTTGAGCTCGCACTTTTAATTCAAGATTCACGATTTCACTTCTTCTTTTTATAGGTGTTCAGCGCATTTGCAAGTTTTCTTTTATATAATTCCCTTCCCCCCATACCGCGAGTCCAGGCCGCGATGCCATTGACTCATTCCCCTCCCCCTCCCCCTTAGCGGTTCAAATAAACTTTTTATACTACTACTACTTTCATCTAGCGGAAAATTTATCTATTTTTTTTTTGCTGAAAAAAAAAAAGACAGATAAGCATTTTCTTCTTTCATCAGCGGCCGGGAAGGGGAGCATCAGCACCTATTATTTGCTGAAATTGAGATGATCCTATTTCATCTTCAGATTATGTCGGAAAAGGATAGAAACGGTATTTTCACGGATTTCATTCTCCGCAAAAGAATCATTCGTTGCCGCTAGGCAGACTTCTACGCAATCCGTTACAAGTAACGAAATGACTTGTAATTCCTTACATTTATCAGTAATTTTGTAAGGGAATAATTACATATTTTGGAAAGAAATTGTAAAGTAACTTTCTTTATTTATTTAGGTAAGCGAATGGTTGTAATCCGATACATTTCGTTTTCATTCAAGGGGGCAAAAGACGGGAGCCGGGCGAGTTTTCATGTGCTGAAAACCTTTCTTCACGTCACCAAAATCCTCGGTTCAAAACTTTTTTTTTTTTTTCGTGGCTCGGTTGTTTGCAAATTGTAACTGGTCAGCTTACTCTCCACGGCGAATGAGGAAGCACACTGATAAAAAGAAACGTACTCTCGGGGCAAACAATATTAGGCAAACTCCCGATAACAAAGTGTTTCCTTCCAACAAGGAAAAAAAAAAAAACTGTCAAAGTACACGCTAGTTGGTGTAGCGGATGTGTGCGCGCCGTTTCCTTTGGACCCTTCACTCCTTCTTTGATTTCGAAGACGCGGAGAAGCCAGAAAACGATCGTTGCTGCGCGCCTTACCAAAAGCTTGAGACAATTTAAAATGCCCTCCTCGATTATAGTGACTGCGACAGTTTGAATAATAGGGACTTTTAGCAAACCATTAACTACCGTTACCGTGGGCCTAACTGCGCATGCGCGACCGCGTAACGTTCAAATCCTGAAAAATTTGATTTAGCATACCGGTGACACGTACCGTGGTACCGGAGCTAACCAGAGCTCGACTGGAGCAAATCCTGGTGGTAAAAGTTGACAGGCAATAAATACATTTATAAAAATGGTGACGCAATAAAGTGTAATAATGATAAAACTAAGGATCACCATAAACCGATTCCTGATACTCAGGGACAGCGTTTCTTTGCAATGCAGTCAAAACTATGGGCGTACTTGAGCTCGCACACGCTAGGCAATGATCAAATCTATGCGCGCGCCCCCTTTATTTGTTTTGATATGCCATGAAAAGCTGCCCCCGAGTGGGGAGCACTGGTATCGTGCTCGCCACTAAAAAAAAAAAAAAAAAAGAAAAATGAAATCAGCTTTACTTTCTGCTTAAGTATAATACCTTAGTGTCACGGGCAGCCTTACACGGTGTAAGATAATACTCTTCAGGTGAGGACAGCGCGCTCCTCGCGCAGTGCAGATAAAGTTCGCTTTTCACTCTCTTCTCTTTCTCTCTCTCACTATGGTTTCACGCGGCGCCGGCAGATGACTCTTCGACCCGTGGGTACGGCAAAGACGGTTCGTGCCGCCTCATGCTCGACACGCACAGAGCTCCAGCGAGGTTGTCGCTCGTGCAGAAAGACCACGGTGTACCGGGGTGTCATGGCAACGAGATAATTTTTTTCGCTCTCACACAGTTTCGCCATTTGGCCGCCGGCGACACTGTGAGCCACGGGCACGGTGGCCGAGGAATAATGCAGCCTTTCGGATGCCCGTCGAACGAACACTATCTGATTCCTCGCGCCGCGCGTTCAGCCCCGCCGTGTCCTCACTTGAAGAGTACTTATTATCTTACACCGTGACCTCAGTTAAGCTCAGTGTAGTTTGCGGCCACTAACCGCGGTTAGACACAACTCGACCACACGAGTATCTTGATCCCTGTTGTCAAAATAAAGGCAAGTGTTGTGATATGTCATCACTCTAAAGGCCGGTTCTCACATGTATCGAAGCGCTGATGTAGCGCTATTCACGTGTCGTCAGCTACTTATGGTCTGCCATGAGAAACATTTTCGACGGTGCGATACAAAGCTGGTGAACGCTCTCGTCAGCACGCGCTTAACGCGAGGTCAGCGCTATGCTTGTAGCGCTCCGCTGCATGTGTAAACAGCCTGAAGTATTAAAGCAGATTATATATAAAGGCATTTTGTGTTGTTTATAGGCGTTTAATAATTGTAAAGGCCTGTTCACACATGTAGCGGAGCGCTACGAGCATAGCGCTGACCTCGCGCTAAGCGCGTGCTGACGGGAGCGTTTACCAGCATTGTATCGCACCGTCAAAAATGTTGCTCATGGCAGACGATAAGTAGCTGACGGCACGTGAGAAGCGCTACATTAGCGCTTCGCTGCATGTGGGAACCGGCCTTAACACGCCTTGCTCTCTTTATGGCACACAAAACGAACATGAACGAACGAAAGCGTCGCTGTGGTCGGCCCACCACAATTGGCTGAATGTTGACTATGACGTCAGCAAAGGATTTCTCATCGACGGAAATAAGAGGAATGTAAGAACTTCAATTTTGACGGTGTTGGCAGTGTTGCTTTGAGAGCGCCAAGATTTCAGGCTTCCACCATGCCCATTACAAACACCATCGAACTTGTTGTTCACAAGGTAATGACGTCACGAAAGATAACCGAACGAGGGCGCCACCGAAACATCTCGCCGCTAATAGTCGCGGTGACAGGCGAACAGAACAGTCGAAGCTCCGAATTCAACGCGAGCTTCCTCGTCTTGAATGCGGAAGAGTGCTCGCGCAGCTACACGCAGCCAAAGCGCGGCGGAAGAAAACGAGCGCGTCAGAGCCACCGAGGAAACAGCAATGCCATCAAAAGCATTTTTTTTTATTGTGGAAAGAGAAGAAAATAACCCCATTCTGGGACGGGCTGGAATGCTTATAGAAGCACCTCTCACCACTAAATATGGCTCCTCCAGCAATAATTGCTGCTACGAGTGTTTCTAGATGACTTCTCCAGCATTCTGAAACTAAGTCTGTCGTGGACGCAACAACATGGCGGAGCGTGGACGCCGCCATGTTGAACACAGGGCCGCGGTATCACGGTAAGGCGACCAGGGTAACGCGTTCCTGGCAAGTGACGCCGGCACGAGTCGCGCATGCGCAGTCGGGCCCACGGTAACGGTAGTACGTTAACGGAATGTACGGTAACGGTAGTACTGTAGGGGTTTGCTTAAAGTCACTATTGCCACAACGCTCCGTTTTTCGTTGAATAAAGTCCCACACAGAAATCGACTGAAACGGATGTGACATTAACTGACATTCAGCTCAAGATATATTAGAACACTGATTATTTTTGGGAGATACAAACGTTCATTTGATTTTGCGCTGCTTTTCACCTAATCTTCTAAACACTTCAGGTAGCCTACACCTACATCCCGTCACCCTTTTCGTTCGTCGTGTTTTTTTTCTTTTTTAGTATTATGACATGTTGGTAGTATATATCAATTTTCAGCAATGGTGGTACCGCGGTGTGAGAATCGAGCTCCCTAGCTCGTGAATGATCGACTTCAGAAGGAAGGTGCTTGCTTACGCCTTCCAGACGTGGAGGTATGAAGAAAGAGCCGTTGCCTCACCTGACATTTAAGTGAAGAACACTGTGCTGTGGTACGGCCGACTCGTGCTACATGCGGCCGACTCGTGCTACATGCGTTTTGGACGCGATCAAGAAGCGGTAGGCACGGCATACGTGCGGCTACATTTCTGTTTTAATCGACATTATATTTTTGTTTTCTGAGAAATCCCCTAGTGTTTTTTGCTGGTTATACACCCAAAATGCTCCATCTCCTTATTCACCGAAGTTTCAACCGGCACAACATGCGTTCAGAGGTAATTGAACATTGCACATTGTTTATTTCCACCTTGAACGATTAATTAATATTAATCGAAGATTAATATAAAATATATTCTATAATTTAATAATATGTAATTACCGTCTCTTCCTATTTTCTTATACCACCGTTTGGCGATATTGGCCAGATAATATATGTTTATATAATATATTCACACACATCGATTTTATTCGAAGTTTAATTACCTGTATTACAATTTTTATAGTTTTGCGATTCTAACGGCGTAAAACTCTTACTGTAACAACGAATCTTTGCGCTTGTTTCATTTTTCTCAAGAAGCCCGCAATGCAGTGCGTCAGGCATTCGTGAGTGCCTCAATTGAAAGGGTGTTCAGCGCGGTGGGCGACATTTTCACTTAGAAACGAGACAAGACGTCCGACGAGATTTTCGAGAGCTAGCTGTTGCTCAAGGTCACAAAAGTGTGACTGGGGGCAACAATAAACGTTTCCATAAAGCCGGGGTCACACAGCTCCATACATCATACAAAGGACAGTTTGCAAACACGAATCACCGCAATACTCGTGGTTCGAATGCCGCGTGCCAAGTTTCTCCGTTAACTCATTTTCGTGCGACATTCAAAGCACGGATCTCTCGGCGACTCGCGTTCGAATCTGTAGGCAGACTGTCTTTTGCATGATGCATAAGCAGTGTGATGCAGGCTTAACACTCTCGTCTTTTTGTGTCTTACCTTAGCACAGTAAGGTAGAAAGTAACGCCGTGAAAGTAACGGATTGCTTTTTGTGGTAACAGTCACTTACTCTTATCGAACTCGAATTGTAACTCTAATTAGTTACAATTTAGCCTTGTGTAATTGTAAATAGAATTCCTTACCTCTTTTTAATATCGTGTACAAGACTGCCACAAGGTGCCTCGTTGCACCAACGTGCAGCGACGCAATCACTACTGTATCATGCCAGACCCTAGGTTCTCAGTTAGTGAACCGGATGAATTGTGCACCTATATAGTCGGTGACAGGTTTAGCGTTCAAGGGAAGCTCCTCCCACCCCTTTTCACTTTAGCAGAGCGAACGCTGGTAGACCGCTCCGCTGAAGTGGAAAGTTGGGGAGTGAGGGATTTTCTCTAAGCCCTTATCGTGTCACCGAATTAAAGGAGCTGTGCAACGATATTCAATTGGAATGTTTTTCACTTTACACGAGCTTACTGGCACTAGTGGGACTCAAGGATACTCGCATGCAATGCCACTGGCCAAGAAACTCCTTTGTTGCGGTGTAATTTCAAGGACAAAAGCGATCATTTTCATTCAATCTCTCCCTTGCAAAATTCGATGACGTAACGCGGGGATCGCAGTACACCCGTATGACGATATTTGAATGCGGTTCATAGATTGGACCCGAGCATTGCGTGGGCACTCGATTTAGGCTCGTGATAATTGATAGCTCGAGAAGCATTCGAGTAGTGGCCCGTGTCCAATCGCTGCAACGACGACAATAGCCGAGCCATAACAATGTCTGGAACTCAGCGCGTGTCCTGTGCTTTGCCAACCCCAGCGCGTGGCTATGATCAACATTGGCGGCATATAATCGGCTCCAGATCACGTGGCCGCTTGTTCTGGCTGCGAGTTGAGGGCGTGAACGCTGCTCGTTGTTTTTTAATTTTTTTCTGGGACTTCTAATGCGTCGGGTGAAAAACGAAGGCGTGTTTCATAGGTCATTAACGTCAGGGATCCGTTCTAAGCGGTATTTGCGCAAAGTAAAAAAATTGTTGCATAGCCCCTTTAAGAGTGAAATCCTCGGTTACGTCCCAATCCGGCTGAAGCCTCAATTCGGCTATTGCCTCAGTTCGGCTAGAAGTTTCAATTCGGCTGCACGTTCCAGTTCGGCTACATCCTCAATTCGGGTAGAAGTTTCAATTCGGCTAGAAGTTTCAATTTGGCTGGACGCTTCAGATCGGCTAGAAGTTTCAATTCGGCTGGACGCTTCAGTTTGGCTAAATCTTCAGTTCGGTTATAAGTTTCAATTCGGCTGCATGCTTTAGTTCGGCTACACCTTTGTTTCAATTCTGCTGGACGTTCCAAGCCGATCAAGTTGGACATCCAAGCATAAAGTGCCCCCAATTTTGTAGAGAGACGTTAACTATATCTGCATCTTGCCTTAACATTGCAAACCTGTGAGCTCAAATCAATAAGTTCAAGCCGCTACGAAGGCTTTAGGCACAGAAACATTTGTGTTTGTGTTGTTTGTACTGTGGAATTGGTGTGCAAACACCAGGTCCCTGCTTCAAAATAATTTGTACACTTGCCCAAAGAATGGATAACAGCGGACCAAAGATTGATTCTTCCAGGGCTGACCACTGTTCACGTGAAAGGGTCAGGACGCCTTGGCAGCTCCTATGTCGAACCGAGTTGAAGAAAAAAAGAATGTACCTGCCTCAGTTTTGAGACAAAACTATGCGGTAGGGGTTCAATTCAATGATTTATATTTTCAGGAGGCTAAAACGAATGTAGCAGTACAAATATAATTTTTTCAAGGTCATGGATTTGCCTCAAAGTTGGCTAAACATATGACTGACCTCTTAACCGAAATCTTACGTCCGCATAAAAATGTTTGGCGACATTTAATTTTGAAATTCGGTCCTCATCGCTTTTTTTAAAGTGAAAGTTTCTACTGGCAGCACACGAAATATGTTAAGGTGGAGGTTTGGGCGAGTTGGTGTGGCATACCTGACGCCACAGCGCGAAAACTTCGCAACCAGGCACAGGCACACACAAAAAGACATTCACGCAGCGCCGCCTTGCAACTCACACTTATATTTCTTTTTCTTCTTCATCTGCGCCTGTCTTTTTAAACAATAAGACTTGTTTTGTTACTTTTGGTTTCATCTGGATGAAATTCTAATTCTTCTTCTGATAAATTTAGACAAGGTTTAGTGACAGTTTTCTTCTAACCTCTATATTTTTTCGGCTTCAATAACTTCTCCAGTTAGTTTATCATTATTCTAACTTAATACGGTGCAGTTTTTTTAGTTCTGCTTGACATCCGCAATCTCGGCAATGTATGCCTAAGTGTCCGGAAGTGACTCTGCTTATGTTGTAGCTGTGTTCTCATAGTCTATGTGACGTCAGTATATGTGACGTCGGGGATGATAAGGTGTCCTGTTTTGGCAGTAGAACGTGTTTACAACTGATTAGAAGAATTTCGATGGCGATAAATGAAACCTGCGGAACCCCAACGTTTGCAAAAGCACCACGAAAGAAATATGTTCCATTTTGTTTTCTAGAACCTGCAGGTATTCCCGCCAATGACGTCGCGCAAAAAAACAGGTGTACTGCTACATTCCTCTTAGCGTCCTGAAAATATAAATCATTAGATTGAACCCCTACCGCATTGTTTTGTCTCAAAACTGAGGCAGGTGCCTTCTTTTTTTCTTTAACTCAGTTCGACGTAGGAGCTGCCAAGGCGTCCTGTCCCTTTCACGTGAACAGTGGCCAACACTGGAAGAAGAAGCAATCTTTAGACTGCTGTTATCTATTCTTTGGGCAAGTGAATAAATTATTTCCAAGCAGAGACCTGGTGTCTGCACAGCATCTCCACAGAACAAACAACAGAAACACAAATGTTTCTGTGCCTAAAGCCTTCGTAGCGACTTGAACCTATTGATTTGAGCTCGCAGGTTGCAATGTTAAGGCAAGATGCAGATAAAGTTAACGTCTCTCTACATAATTGGGGGAACCTTATGCTTGGATGTCCAACTTGATCGACTTGGAACGTCTAGCAGAATTGAATCAAAGATCTAGCCGAACTAAAGCATGCAGCCGAATTGAAACTTGTAGCCGAACTGAAGATTTAGCCAAACTGAAGCGTCCAGCCAAAGTGAAACTTCTAGCCGAAGTGAGGATGTAGCCGAACTGGAACGTTCAGCCGAATTGAAACTTCTAGCCGAATGAAACTTCTAGCCGAATTGAAGATGTAGCCGAACTGGAACGTTCAGCCGAATTGAAACTTCTAGCCGAACTGAGGCAATAGCCGAATTGAGGCTTCAGCCGGATTGGGACGACACCGAAATCCTCGGGCCCATATCTCCTACCGCGCACAGAGTAGTCAAAAAGGACTATTGACATAGGTGAATCCCTCTTTTCTTTTTTTTTATCCCGATTCCTCTCTCTATAGAGAAGACTAATGTCGCCGGAATTTAAGGAAGACTAGCTTCCCCTGTGTAAACATTGTTAAGCGCTTCTCTTTAAAAAATTTAAAAAAAGCAACAAAAACAACGCGAAGCACCGAAATATTAGGAACATAAAACATGTTAATGATACTTGGGTGGTTGAGAGCACAGGGAGCTCTAATTTTCTAACGCCTTTGGCTGCGGGTCGCGTCGGACAGCCTGGTTCATATTTTGGATAGGGTCCAAGACTATATGTCAATGCAACACGAGAGCTCGTAAAGTCAAAGGTGCGTCAACCTCATTACGCGCGCGAAAAAAAAAGTAAGATTATATATATTTACTATACAATCGGTTCTGTGAATAGTGGACATTACGGATATAGTCCTTTAGAGTTGAGAGCAAGGTTACTTTAGACCAGGGGTTTCCAAAGATTTTGGCTAAGGATTGGGAACCTACAGCAAACTCGAGGGCCGGAAAAAGGCTAAAACAATAAAGTACTAAATGAACAATCCTAAATAAGCATTTAAACTTAAAATGTATACTAAAGCAAAAATGAAAAAAAGTAAGGCCAATTAATACTAGTCGATCTACTTTCTACAAGTGATATGTTGCTAAATATGGCATTATAAATGAATTGTAACCTAAAGCTCTCACCAGGCCTAAATCAAAGTGCATGAACTTTGGCATATTCACACCAGGCAGAAGACTAATAAGAATGCTAGATCTTCTGATGAAAATGTGCAAAGGTAATGACTGAGGAGACTAGGCCCTATATTCATGAGAAGGCCTAGGAATTCTATCATATAGTTACAAAGGCATGAAGCAGGGAACTTCGAATATTATGCTGGGGAGGACAATGTAAAACAAATATTATGGTGAAAGATCCCGCGGTTTGTTGCAGTCTTCTCTCATTCTTAGTCCAGGGCACTGGAGAGTGCCGCATCCCAGAACCAATTACGGATTTCAAATGCTCCAGTATACTGTACCATCTACCATTAATGAACTCATTAAAAACAATATTCACATAGAAAATATGTCAAATAACCAAATTAGACAATTGTACTTAAGCAACAAAAATATTTTAAAAGTTCTGTACTGTTCATCATATCAAAAGCTGTATAATGTTCTGCATGTATTTTTTCTTGTTTTTTGCAAGTGCCGACTAATCTGCCCAAGCCTGTATGGGAGGCAGGGACCTGTCAAGCTACGCAATGTAGCTTTTTTCCCTGTCTCCTATTTCCAAACTGGAGTCAATAAAGTTGAATTGAATTGAATATGTATATTCGTTTGCGCTTTTAATGCGCGTCGCAATGCCATCTTATTTTTTTTTTTTTTTTTTACGCGCATTTTTTTATCGGCGTTTGTAGCAGCGGGCCACGGGCCGGGCGCTTGGAAAGACCGCATCCATCCGCTGGATGGCCGGAACGCCTCCGCGGGTCGGATCTGGCCAGCGGGCCGGGGTTTGCAAACCCCCGACTTGGACTAATTCACCAGTTTCATTTTTTACCTGGTAAAGTTTAGATGGCGTCTTTGATCAAGTACATGTGAGACAACGGAGATGTTGCAGATGACGAGAAAAAGTCTGTTCTTCCGTGACAACTTTATTTTTTAGTAAGCGCTCACAGGAATGTGACAGGCTGAAGAACGGCTTAAGCTTTACTGTGTATCGCTCGCTTAAAAAACATATTTTTAATGCCATGTATTTAGCGGGAAAATGTTCCCTTAATTTAGCGGGAAATTTAGCGAGAATTGCTCGCTAATGGGGAGGGGAGGGGGAGGAGGGGCATACCCTCCCCTGCTCCTCCTCAAGAGCTGCACTCTTATTTCCCATTACAGAGAATCGTAAACGTCTTTCTTTTTCGCAAAATATTTATGGCCGCCCAAATAAGCTTTACAGTACGGCCAAATGTATAACAGCAGAACGTGTCCGGTCAGTAGTCACACCTCATCTATAGGGGCTCATTTAAATTAAAATGCCTTATAAAGAAAGCTTGACGTCGACATGATAACATGTCCCGCATTTAAAGCCACAATTACACGCGATGTAGTGTAGTAAAATTGCCTGCGGCTAGAGATGTCTACTGAAATCTAGGCACACTAATCGGCTAAAAGAGGCACGATATCTGGTCTTTATCTAGTGCCAATTCCACACCTGTCTGTATTCTCATACCCTTGAACTACCTCCCTTGGTCTGCCGGGGGCTAACTAGTCTGCAGGTTAAGAACTGAATAGCATGTTTACCCACGAGAACACAAGCAGCTTGTCACCACGAATGGCAAATGTAAGTATTCCTGGAGAAACGCATCAGCTTAGCCGGAAGAAAAGCAAAAGTACAGGGTATTGAGATTCAGTTCATTTTAATGCGCTCCAAGCGTTAATGAACTGATGACGTTCGATTGTTCCAAAGGAAACATTGAACTCCTCGGTTGTCGACATTTATTAAAAGGTAGGCAACATAACAAAAATCAAATACGACACATTTTTTGCAGCCGAATATGTGTCTGAAACGACAAAATGTAGCGGATGCCTTTGTTCCATACTTTTTGTATGAACCCTCATCCCTGTCACCATCTTGTACCCGGCTTTAGATTTGGTATTCCAAATAATAATACCAATCTGATCATCGTGTTTATTCGCTCATTGGATTACAACTTACACGCCAGATAAAATACCAATCCAAGCTAGGAATGCCAGGAATATCTGCCTCAGGTTGCTCGGAGTTTTCCTAAGCGAACCGGAATAAATAATAAGCAAGTTTCTCTTTGGACCAGCCAAAAATACGTAGTGTGTACTAGTTGACACAGTGCTGAAGGAAACAAAATCGTCCAAATTGACCCACATACACAACACAGTTCGAACGCAAAAGAGTTTCACCGGAGACCATCTTGCTGCTCCAAAGTTTAATAGCACCACGGTGCCGAGTCAAGAGATCGTGGTGGGTCAGTTTACACTATCGCTATAATTATTGAAACCGCCGTCACGTCCACGAAGTCATTGCAATTCTCAATTCCTTTCGACTAAAAAGAAAAAAAAAAAATTTTTTTTTCACGGTTAGTGATTTTTGCAAGCGTATTTGCATAGATTTTCGTTTCTATGTGTATTTTCACACAAGTTAAATTTGCTTTGACAAATAACATACCAAATAATGTTCACCACTCACTAACTTAACCAGGAGGTATACAGGGCTGTTGGTTAAGAAATTGCTAATGCGATGCAATTTGTTTGCAAAAGATGTCACACCCCTCGTAGTGTCTAGTGAGTATTTAGACCGTGCTTTGAAATAAACGCATCTGTCGGCGCGCTATCAACAGGGTTGAACAAAAATATAAAACAAACAAACAAAACAAAATTACTGAGCGAAACTATTCCTAATAAAGTGGCCACGGAAAAAAAAGGAATTGTATCTTTTAGCCTTGCGCATTATGTTTTGTTTTGGTGACTTCCGAATCCACCGCGATAATCACACACAAAGCTTCATGACTGCTCAAGCCTCCTATTCCTCATCCATGATCTCAAGCGAAAAAAAAAAAAGCGTTTGGAAACTGAATTTACGTTTGCACTTTGTGAGCCAAGGTACTACTACAATATAATAAAAAAAGAAAGGTAACTTAAACGATTTTCAAGAGCGTCCCTCAACCACTCAAAAAGGAAACACCGCACCGGCTCAACAAGAAGCGAGGAGTCCAAAATCTGTTTCGCCACAAATCGTTCACAACTCAACAGCTGCTCCGGAAAACCGATGAGTGCTCATTCGCGACGGTCCATTCTCCTGCCGAGTTCCGCACTGCTTCTTCGGGAGCCAGTTTACACACACTCACGCACGCACGCATGTTCGTGAAGCACCGTGCACAACGCCAGAAGCACACCTCAACATCGTCCCGAGGGTACACCTCACGTCGTCGTCGGCAACTTGGAAGCGAGAAAGTTCCCACAGTCCCGGTACCACCGTCATGCGTAGTAGGGACTCAGGCTGTTCGCCCTGTGGCTCGCGTGACTCAGCGAGTGTCCGGACAGGTTGGGGTACAGGTTGCAGGGCCCCGTCGCTCCAGGAGTCCAGTAGGGACTTCGTACCGCGGTCGCCGACGGGGGCAGCCCCACGGGCCCCGTCTGTCCCCCGATGTAGTTGCTCCGGTAGTGGGGCAGAAACAGTTCCGTCTGAAGCCTGTACGCGGCCGACGTCTCCGTGGTGGGCGCCTGCTGCGCCTGTGTGAGGCCGTGGAAGTCGAACTTGTAGGCGTACCGCTTCCCGTGCACCTTGGTCATGATGTTCTTGTCGTAGTAATAGCGCAGCGCTCGGCTCAGCTTGTCGTAGTTCATGTTGGGCTTGCTCTTGCGCTCGCCCCAGCGGCGCGCCACTTCGTCCGGGTCGATGAGCTTGAACTCGCCGTTCTGACCCTCCCAGGTGATGCAGTTGGCGTTGGTGCTGTCCGAGAGCAGCTCGAGCAGGAACTGCCACAGCTGGATCTGCCCGCTGCCTGCGAGGTGGGGTGGAAGAATACGCAATCAATCAGGGCTGCCGAAGATCAGGCAGAAAAATCAAACTTGGGGGGCGGTTTATGTGCCGAAGCGACGAAGGACATCTGGCACGACCTAGCGGAGGACTGGGGATTCATTTCGACCACCAGCGGTTCCGTGACGTGCAACCGAAATCTTGGTTGCACGACGTCTTCTCCGCAATAAGCTTTTGTCAATATTCCGGGCACCTCGGCCGGGATTCGAGTCCGCCAACTGGGGATCAGTACGAAGACCAGGCTGGACGCGATCATATAACAGTTCCCAGGATAAACACCAAATTAACCTACCGCTGCGTAGGTTCTCTCACCATTCGCAAAACGCAATGCACTGAAAATACACACTACCTTCGTGCATTTATAAAACGCTTCTAAATATATAGTTTAAGTATATTTCGTTTACAATAGCGCATTTAAAATATATCTTTAGTACATTCACTTTAGTTGCCCAAGTAAGTCGACGTTCGCAGCGCACAACACGAAGTACACTAAAAGTATATTAAGATACATACTAGAAAGTATACTTCATGCTTTGGAAGAATCATTTACTCAAATATATTTTAAAAGTTTTTTTTTTATTTTATTGAAAAATTATATTAGTGTACTTTTAGGTCATGGGTTTTTTCCAAGGGGTGTTACGAGCTAGAGCCACCAGGCGATCAACCAACCAACACTGCTCACCCTCAGAGCAGAAACAGCTGTCTGGGAACCCGAAGAATTGCCAGCAGTACCGGTTGCTCGCAAACATTCTCCTTTGACTCCGGTTGGTGTCCTTAAAGTTTCCTAATTTTTGATGAAATATCTATGTTGGCATCTCTACGCCAACAGATCAATTAGAGAATAGATATTAGAATTATCTCATACGAAATAATTCTAATACATTTTAATTGATCATAACTGCACGGCGTGAGATACGAAATCTCAACCGGTTAAATATCTGATTAAAAAGGCAGTCGTTAACTATTTATTTTTCGAGGCACTAACAAAACGCACGCTGTACCATGCCCGTTTCATCACCACAGCTTGTGAGTTAAGGTAAATGATTATATTTCGTTTGTTTTAGCGACCGGGATTTAAGCACTTTCAGATGCCACACAAGTTTGTCGGCGCTATTTTCACTCCTCTTTTATGAATTTGGTTTATACATATCAGTACAAATTTACATGGATGCTGCTCCAAGGTCAACACCAGTAAAATCATCAGACACATCAAACTTGTGAAGAAGGATACATGGCAGGGAATACAGTTTCTCGAAACCAATGTTTGCCTACATGCGCAGGGTACGGAGAAATTATAATCACATTTTGATCGCAGCAGACGCTACAGAAGCGACCGCGTGCCCGTCATGGGTCTGCTGCGCGTGGCAAGAGCATCGACAAATCTTTGTTCAAAACATCAGCGCAAGCAAACTCAAGCTTTCGGTGTATTTCACTTGACAACTTCTACGCCCAACTCGTCAAACTGCGGTTAGCTAGCGCGGAGCCCAGGACAGCTCCACACTTTCGATACCTTATGCCGCCTGGTATATATGACGTGCACGAACAGGCCTAACGAGGCGCGAACGAGTCAAGATCAATGCGCGCGGAATCGACCGCTCGTACAGAAGCCGTTAGTAAGTTCCTCCGGGCTCGTATACGAACGCAGGGTTCACGAAAAGACTATAAACCGACTACCCGAGATGGAACAACAGTTACAGCCAATGCACGGCGCCTCCGCCTCCCTCACTGGCGACACCCATTCATCCGCCGGCTCGATATCAAACGCGGCGGGGGAACGGAAGGCGGGCGCGCGCGGAACTGACGTCCTAATCGCGATAAGCACTGTGTCAACGCGAGCGCGTCCCGAAACTGCCGAACGACAGCCCAAACTGCGTCGTGGGGGGGAAAGATGGATCGGGAGGGAGGGAAGGCGATCAGAGTCCCCCCTCCTATGCTCCGGTCACCCCGAAGCTGACAGTGCAATGGAAGCCACATCTTCGTTGGACCAATCACACATCTATCTTTCTCCACGTGATCAAGCTCCCCCCTCATTCCCACGCGCATGCAGCGGGCCAGGGGACGAAATCGGCCCAATTGATTGGTTCGACAAGCGCGTATAGCTTCCACCGCGTTGTCAGCACAGGGGTGAAGGGGGAGGGGGGGGGGCATGTGTGTGTGTCTGTCCGCGTGTATGCATAAGGGTAGAGAAGCTGCAGCCCGCAGAGACGAGGCTCCCCTGCTCCGCAGGCGCGGCTACGGGAAGGAGACCGCGGCGGGCCATCGGTTTCGTGGCCCCTCGAGCACCAACAAAGCCGTGACTAACGTTCCAGATTGAGCCCGTGAAAATCAACCGGTCGGGTTCCTTCCCGGGGGCCGGCACGCCGCGTTGACGTTACGAGAGCCCTCTCGACGCGGCCTGCGAGCGATATGCGACCGAACCGGGGAGGGGAGACACGCCGAGCGGGCCCTTAATGGGACCGCGATGATATGTAAATATTGCGCGGGCCTGGCTTTTTACGGCCCGTGGGCGCGGGTGCGTGTGTGTGTGTGTGTGTGTACGTACGTGAGTGACGTCGTATGCGCTCACCGCGATAAAAGAAACAACAGCTGAAGCGCCGGACCGAAAGCGAGAGAGAGAGAGAGAGAGAAGGCGGAATGTGTGTAAAGTAGAGCTTAAAAGTGGGCTGAAGGGCCTTTTAAAGAGCGGAGGTCGAGGGACCGGGTCTGCGCTCGCTCGTGTGCTTCCGGAGCGGCGGACTTTGCTCGGCGGTGTTTGGGCTTGCTTACACGGGCCGATAGGGAACACGAGCAGCGGTGTGTGACCGAAGTGCTTCGAGTCGGAAATGCTCGAGAGGGAGTTCGCAAGAGTCCGGAAGGTCGCTCGGCAATCTGTCAGCACCGAGGGAGGTAGTCGCGGGTCTTTTTTCTTTCTTCCTTTTCGGAAAACGAAAACCATCTGCCGCTAATCAATGTCGGGGGAATTTCACAAATAGACTCGTATATCAAGCTTCGAATTGAAGAAACCGTTTCTTGCGTACCTACGCGACCAAATATATATTACACAACTGATTTTTTTTAATTGACTTTAGGTGCTACAATGAACAGTGAAACCGAGCAACGTTCCAAAAAAGAAGAGACTGCAGGTGCTGACTCTAGAACCGTGGCCTGCGTTCAGTCAGTTCGCATGAGGAAACAAAGCGGAATGATAGGAGGTTCAATGCAGATCGAGATTACAATGCTGGCTGGATCCAGGCTTCCCAACGGGTGAACAAATTACGGGACCCCATTTAAAACTTGTTCATCGGCAATTTTTTTCTAATTGTGTAAGGGAGCGTAAGTTTAGCGAGTAAAGTTTAACAAAATGCAGCACTTTTAACTACATCCATTTAACGGGTCTTGGTTTGCCGCACAGAGGCCTTGTGTTGCAGACTATTCAAGCGCAGAGCTTGTATTTACGTGTATTAAGCCCAAAACACACAATAAAGTTGATCTAGTGAGTTATGCCTAATTTAATTTCCCTGGTAGAGATGAAAGCGTTTAATTCTCACAAATGAAAAAAAGGCTTTGGCAATGCACAAGTTAGGCGGAAAAAGATTATGAAACTACACCTTCTCTACCAGAGCTATGACACAAATATACATCCATCAGCCAAAACACTATGACCACCCACCTAATATCGCGTTCATCCACATTTGGCATGCAAAACAGTTGCAACCCATCTTGTCGAGAATTCCACAAGTCCTTGGCCAGTGCCTTGAATAGGATTGTACCAGATTTGTAAGCCCAGGTCGCCCAATTCTTGTAGATTACGAGGAGATAGTTTTGTGAGCTCCGAACTGGCACCCCATCACATCCCAGATGTGCTCAATAGGACTTATATCTGAGGAGTTATGCGGTCGCAGCATCAACTGAAATTCATCGTCATGCTTTTCAATCCACTGTAGCACAATCCTGGCCTAGTGACATCGATCGTTGTCCTGTTGGAAAATTACGGTTACGTTGGGGGAGACAAGCAACAAATGGCTGTAACTGGTCAACAGTGATCTTGACATTATCTTTGTCAAAGTCGTTCAAATCAGCAGCCTTTCCCATTACACGCACACGTAGTCGACAAGGTGATACTCTCTATGACCGGCAGCCGCTATACACAATCCGCATCAGAAGATTGCATACGATGCAGATGGGACGGCGCGTCAGCCAGTCTCTATACATTCAGTTTTAAGCATGGTATAAAAACAAAAAAAAAAAGATCAGTCGCATAGATTGTAGGTTTTTTTAAATCTTAAGATGAACAAAAATAAACACGGACAAAAATATAGAAAAAAAGCAAATTAAAAGAAAAAGCAGTGTAATACCAAAGCTATCCTCTTCGACACCTTTTTTTACTTACACTTCGCCATCGGATTACTATGTTCAAAGATACAAAAAGGAATGAAAACACAATAATAAATAACTAACGAGAAAGGAAGCAAAAGAAAGAGAGAGAAAGAGAGAGAGAGAACGGCTATAGCTACGTACCTTGAGAAGCAAACCGCGCGCTTGCTGCCCGGAACATTTGAAAGGAGTCTGAAACCAACAAACAAGAAATACCGGATTAGATGCTAAGATTTTTTAAACAAAAAGTGCACATGCAGAACACATTTGGTTCGCTGTATCACATACACAGTGCACATACTAGAACTTGTAAGTAGCGGTCTATGACAAAAATCGAGCTAAATGTCGCCATCTGTGACCGTCATCTAAATGAAAGGGTTTCTGTATTCCTCGTTTCAACTGTCATGGGAGATATAAACGCGCGGTGTGTCAAGGTGAATTAGATCTGTGGCAGACATAATTCACATTGACGGATTAGGCGTTCAGCTCTCCCAAGACTGCTGGAACAACGAACCCACGTGGCAATGTTAAACAACAAGCCACGTCTTTAACTGCGTCTCTACAAATGATTTATACCTGAGGCACTTATGTCACCGAAATGGTGCTGGCTACGTATTTTATTGCTAATAACATTAACTCCCGACAACATCAACATCTACATGCTGGCTACGCCATTTACTGCGAATATCATTAACTTCCGGCAACATTAACACTCACATGCTGGCTACGCCCTTTAGTGCTAATAGCGTGAACTCATGACAACATTCACATTAATATCCTGGCTACGTCCTTTACTGCTAATAGCATTAACTTGCGGCACCATCATCGTTCACGTGATCATGTTTCGGTTACAAAAAAAAATATAATGTTGTTCGCCTTCATGATGGAAAGATAGAAAGACACCTCACGCACTACAGAATAACTTTGGTAAGCATATATAATTTAAGATGATCTCCTGATGTATTTTATGAGTTTAAAGTGTGTTTCACAGAGAAGTAAAACAAGGGCACTTAAGGTCCGTGCACTACACAAGACGTTTTTTAGTATGTCCATGACTTCTACCGTGCGCATGTGATATGAATATCTCGTAATTAAATAAAGTTAGAACAAATTTTCAATGATACTGTTACTCTTCCTACGAAGTAAACTTAGAGTTATTTAATTATTATAAAAAAAATTACCAGCTATAGTAAATTAATTTTTGCCTAATATAAAAGGCGCTTTAGTCCCTTTCCAGTGTGCACTGTCCCAGACAACAGTGATAAACATACACCTTTTTAACCAACTTTCTTTTCACCGGCGCACACGTAAGCAAAGCATATTGTGCTAAGCAACGCAAGTTCAACACCTGAACATATGAGCTTCCTGCATTCGCTAAATTGATCTACAAGATGACAAAAAAAATTACTTATAATAATAGTTTACGCCAATAAACAGAAAGGGTAACGACTTGTTCCCGTGTAACAAAAATATTTGTTTTCGGCATGGTTAGAAAACACATAATCTAACTAAAAACTAAACAGTTTCTGAGAACGAGTAAATGTAATCGTGCAGCATAGGCAGTAAAAGCAGGGGATCCAAACCATACTAATGAATAAGCCATATGAATACGCATAAAAAAAGTCGGAGCGAAACTGGTGACAGACGTACCAGGTGTTGAAGGCCTTTGTGGGGACTGGGGATCAGATTTGCTCGAAGCCGTGAGGGACTGAGCGCCGAAGCCTGCAAAGTGCCGTAACAAGAAAATGAGTAAAGCGAGGAAGATAAAATAAATAAAACAGCGTCCATTAACTGTCAGCCTCGTCGAACACGCAAGGCTTCTTCGCGGTTTCAATTGCCGGGTGACACAGCACTAAGACCAGGCGGCTATGAAAACATAGAAGAGGCCAGATGAACGGCTCTTGTTCGCGCAAAGTAACACCAGCCTGATTCACGCTAAAGAAACAAGGAAAACAAATCCCACCACAATTTTTTAAGAAGTTTTAGACATTCACTAACACCTATGCACGGCGCATTCGTAGGCCGTAGAAACAACGTGCGTTGGTGTTGAGCTCATGGCACCATGCCGCCACAAATTCCATCCACTACGTTCATTTAAGATCGCAAACGAGATCTTTATTCACGAAAGATAGCCCCCAGTCAGGTATATCAGCTTAACGTGTTTTTTAAAGCCTACAACCGGTCCGTCATTTGAATGAGGTAAGACATTCTCTGGAGTTCTATTTTATTTTATTTTATTTTGTACGAGGGAAGGTAACTGTTCATAGAACATCAAAAATACTAAATAGTCAGTTTTTATTATTCGTCAAATATTTGACAAAGAAAAGCCGATATTTTTTTACAGCAAGCTCTGATTGTTTTTTTTTTCTTTTATCACGAATGCAAGTCACAACGTAAGGACACATATTGCGAGTCACGTACGTATGCAACGCCACACAGAGGCGACGCTGCATGGACATCATCATCATCATCACCACCATCATCATACTCGTTCCCTTTTACAACTGCAATGCTGGTGATGCTTGTGCCGCATTGCACACACGCAGGCACGTCTTTGCAAAACATTGCTCCGAGTAGTACGAATTTTAACCCCACATGAACACGTTCTATGCTTGCATTGACGCTTCAACAAGAGCTGCGTCTATGAAACGTAATTAATGAACCATGTCCCTCTGCTCTTTTTCTTCTCATGTCAGAAAGAGTAAAGTTTCTGATGGAAGGACGCAAACGCGTAAGCGGACTGAGATGCAGCAATGCGTGATTTGTGCGGCCGAGCCAGGCATCTCCGTCATCTCCGTCATCGAGCGTACAGTCACGAATCCTTTTCGATAGCCGCTGTAGGTTTTGTTGGGTTGACAAACCGAGCAGGAATTCTGCAGTCCACGACAATGCTGCACTTGGGAAGCTGAGACGCGACTCACAGCGAAGCGGACATGCACTCGACCAAGCGTCACGCGGCCTATAGGTAGTGTGTAACAGGGATTCTTGCTGATACCGACAGTTCTAATAAACAACAAATGTTCCGAGGTCGTCTGCGCTCGTCCATTTCACTGACGGCGTCGGGAGTAGCGGTAACTGCGTATGTCGCCTCCTTTTTTTCATATATACCTCAAAGCATTCGTATAAGAGCCACGCAATCACTTTAACTGTATTCGACAAAATAAATGGCACACCTTTCTTTAAAGAAACGCATTCACGATACAAAAGAGGCTGACAAAACGAACTCGGCATAGCCGTTGGTCGCATTGATGGGTTTCCTCTTCGCCAGACACTAACAGTGAAGTTCGCATAATGCTGTCATGATCAGATTTCCGGTCGTCTTTCAGATAATCAATGGTTTACTAAAATGTTCAGTTGTTGCAAGTGCAACTGAAGCTGAAACGCTCCGGGTTCATACAGCGCAGCAATAAAATATAACCTTTTTCTCCTCGTGAAAGCCGTGATTACGATAATGATGTTCAAAACTATAGGTATGTCGAGTGTGATAGAATAGTAAAAGAGTAAACAAATATCATGTGACGTAGAGTCGGCCATGTAAAGACCTAATGCGATCACAACTGTACTTTCTTAGAGCACTTGAATGTATAAGAAAAGAAGAAAAAAACTAATAACTAAGGCGTAATTGCATTGGCGTCCTATTATGCTTTCCGAGTATATAGCAATATCGCCTACAAAGAAGGCATGTAACTCGGCATCAATGCAGGACCACGTATCAGTGCGCAGCAACAACCAAAATATGCCGAGAGAAGGGCCAGCGTTTCCTTGGGTTGTCTATTGTGACTGCGCGCAGTTGGTTCGTCTCGGTGGCGTCACCAGGGTCAGCGGCACCCGGGGCGGTAGGCCGCCGAGAACCCCAACCCCCCCTCCCCCTCTCTCGTCACCCGCCGCGACACCCCCCGAAGTCGAACGCAGCACCCGGGACAGTCCGCCGAACCCCCCC
Organism: Ixodes persulcatus; assembly: GCA_013358835.2. Classification (NCBI taxonomy): domain Eukaryota; kingdom Metazoa; phylum Arthropoda; class Arachnida; order Ixodida; family Ixodidae; genus Ixodes; species Ixodes persulcatus. The sequence continues at coordinate 30,137 of JABSTQ010009847.1, forward strand.
TTTTTGTGACCCCACTGCTTAGTCTTATAGTCATATAGTGAAACTTGCTGCGAGCGAAAGCGAATGAAGGAATATACGTTAAGGTTAATAACTTTCCGATGTCGGCAGTAGTAGCCACACCTTTACAAAATAGTGAACTAATGCGTAATTTCTAGTTTATGTCATATAGTCGTATTCGAAATACTCGCATGGTTTATTACATCGCGGCCTATCTGGTATTACGCTTATGTCAATAGCTATGGGGAACCTGGTTATTTCGTTTCGCGTAATATCTTGAACTATCGCGGGTATGATTTCCTTGGTCACCGTGTTACGTTTTTCAGCTTGAAACAAAGCATCCTTATTAAGTTATTATCTTGCAGACCCTGTAAAAGCAAAGCATATAGCAAAACGTAGGCTTCCAGAAGGATTATTTCCACTTCAACATTTATTTAACAAATAAAACATTTTTCCGTCCATCAGCTGCGACTAGTCTCCCGTTTCCGTATAGCTATTGTATAAAAATGTATAATAACCTTGAAATGGTTTAGGAAATAAGACCAAAATGGGAAATATGCAAATCTTTTACACTCAATGTTCAATATTAAAAATAAAACAATTGATATTTAGAATGCCAGAAGGGCTTCAGATAAAAACGATTAAAATTATAAGGAGAGAAAGTCTCTATAGTATTTCAAAGAGATGCGTAGCGTATGCCACTGCCAATTCTCGATATTTGCCCCTGCAAAAGGAATGACGGAAAACATTTAACAAAAATATTCAAAACAAAAGTTGCACAACGCCCTGATTATCCATGTCACCTCGGGAGGAGCCATGTGGTACATCTCGAGAGGACCGGACTGGGCCTTATGGCACATAATAAAACATCGCGTCAGTCACGAGTAGAACTTTCGACGTGGGCTCTCGCATTCCGTTATTTGGGAAACGATTTGTTCTCAAGTCCGCGCCGTAACACCCCCCGAAATTATGCTAACAATTGTGTTCAACCGAGCTCGTTTTCGCATTAGAAAGCTCATTCGAAATGAGAAAACGTGAAAGCCACTCCACGGGTTCTGCTCACCCACGAGTGGAGTGTCAGTGTGGCAAAGCACGCGCAACAATCGGTGTAAAGAAATGGGAAAGAGGAAAATAGGGAATAATAAATATAGCAAGATCAAGAAAGAGATTAATTGGTTGAGAAAGAACCGTACATAGAGATACAATTGCACAATGAGTAGAACACGGCATCAACAGCGCCACATATCCCCCTAGTGATGGCAGTGCGAGGTAATTTTAAGCCCGCCTTCCTACAACCGAAACAATCAGCTCAGATGACGGAATTCAAAAACCGAATGTGATTGAATTCTCCTGCCTCCGGAAATATTTATAAAAGCGCACATACAGTATTAGACAAACGAAGGTCATTCGTTGACACGCCACCACTTGCAGTGAATGAATGGCAATGCTCTTTCAATGTCCGGCTCTAGACTGAGAGGGCAGGAGGAAAGAGGCGGTGCCACACTCACAGGATGAAACTGAAGTCTGATGGTCGTAGCCTCCATTTCCAGGCGAACTCGATGACCAGCCGGATTTGCGGAGGGCCTCGGAGTACGGGGTCTGATCTGAACGAACACCGTATCCAATGGGAGACGTGCCATCGCATCACCGAGGAGGAGTTGTGGAAACTTGCGTGTTGTCACTAACTACGGCGCGCCTTCCTAAACCTTTGTCGTCGACTAATTTTTATGGAGACCAATGTAACACTGTCCGACAAATTAGCGACAAAAAAAAAACCGGAGCTTTTTACAACAATACAGACTATATAAGTGTAGACCAACTCAACTCACTGACGTCACGCCACGGTACTGCGCATGCGCAAACTCTTCAATCCTCCCACATTTGGTTTCTGCGCACACACCAGTGCCCACACCTGTTGTGGGCAAAGCGGACTTGTTCGTTAACACTGTGTTGGTCTATAGTCCAACGAACGGCTATGCTCGTCTTATCTCAGAAATCTAGAACCTCCAGTGAAGTTGTTGGCAATCGTTATCACCTCAATGACCGCTTTGATTCGGCGTAGGCTCCAACTAATCAATAAAATGGCAGTTAAGTAATGCGTCAATTGACAGAATTCTCCGCAACGTACTGCATCGGTAAGGTCAATAAAATGTATACTGCTTCATTATATTACTATCCTAAAGTTAAAGTCGCGCAGATAGCGCGAATAAGCGGATTGAAAATGTCGAGGAGAGGATGCACAAAATGAATTTACGTTGACTCTCCGCTGTTCTGTTCAATTAATAATGCTACGATACTTAAGGTCAAGTAACTGCGTTTCTACAGATGTAGCAGGTGCAGAAACGTTTATGTATTGAACATGTGGTAGAAACGTGATCCATAAAGCTCTAAATTGAGTAAACAAAAATATTTAAGCAGCACGCAAAGAAAAAACACTCTTGCGGAGGGGTTTTAGAGGTATCACGAGTAAATAAATAAGTAAACAAATAAATGAAAAATAAATAAGCGGACTTGTTCAGTTTCACACAATAAAACCGTTCCAACATCGAGTTTTGGAGAACTAAAGGAACAAAATAAGGTACAAATGGAGTCTAGTCAACGAAATCTATCAGTTATTGCCATCCAGCTATCTAACTGGCGTGTCCGAATCGCGCACTGACAACAGAAATAACCTCCGCAACAAAAAAAGTTCCCCATTCGCAGAACAATGCAAAATGAAATGCACATTTCACGCACTCGTGCATTTAGAATAATAAACGAATTTTGAGTCCGGGTATGCCAGAAGAGAAATAAGAAAATAGAATTAGGTCTATTCGATAAATTAAAGTAAAATACTCCGCTAGATATTGTGGACCATAATAAGCTTTTCCATTTCGAATTTGAGTACATCGTGATTCCCTGAAACCAAACTCTCAGTCCCTGCAGTTTTCACCGGATAACGGCAACAGGTGCCCCGGAATGGAGGCGACCGCGCCCTAATCACTTCCTTCCTTAAAAACACGGCGTAAAAAGGGACCGGATAGGGTCCGGGAGTCGACCCGAGACACAAAGGAAACGGTTCCAATCAAAAGACAACAGGCAGACAGAAGAGAGGCTCGCCTTACCGGCCGCAGCAGCGTACAACATCGCGCTAAACAGAGCGGAGGCGACGACGAGCGTCGTCGTCGAGCGGAGGAAGTCGAACCTTAACCGTGACGGTCGGTTTCACCGCAAGACCTTCCTTCCTGGCCGTGCGGTCCAACTCAGCGGGCAGCGCGGCGAGAGCGCTGATCGCCGGCGCCGCTGCGGCGAAGCCGAGGAGATGGGGAGGGAGGAGGCGGCCGATGTCGCCGCCGCTTCTCGGCCGAAGGGAACGGGGAAAACACAAACACCAAACAAAATGAAAAAAAAAAAACGACAAAAAAACCCTCCGAAACCGATGCTGCTGCAATCGCGGATTGTCATCTCTTGGAAAATATTTTGTCGCGCCTAGTGCTAGGAAAGATGGAGAGAACGCGAAAGGGAAGAGCGGAGAGTAAAGTTTCCCAACCAAACCGCAGCACCCAGAAAACATTAAAAAAAAACTATAAACACAATTTTTCCCCTTTAGGGAAGAGTGGGTTCTTCCCCTCTTGCGGGTCTTTGTACGCGTGTTTGTGCGTTAGTCTTCCACGTTTCCCTTTCACTCCGTCCCGGAGTTATGATGATGATGTCTAAAGAGCGAACAAACGGAGGTCGGCCAATCAATACGGCAAGACACGGGCCGACGCCGGCGATGAAGGGAAAGGAAGGGTGCGCGGATTACAACACGGTTTTCGGGGCTGCCTTTCGGGAAAGTCGCGGAGGGTGAGCGCGAAAGCGCCGGGGACTGAGCGGTCGTCATGGCGACAGCCAATGAGAGACCCCGGTTCATGCAGCTCGACGCGCGTGGGCCGGAAGTTCTGATCCACGTTCCGCCTCCTCCGGGAAAGGGAAGGAGGGGAAACCAGGAGGAGGGGATCGGGATATAGTGATGCGGACGGAGGGATGGATGCCTCGGCGCTCGAATGGCGGCCACTGCAGCGGTGGGTGGGTGTAATAGGAGGTATTACGTGCGTTAAATCCGGGTTGCGGGTCCCTGGATGAATGGATATCTGCGCATTCGTACGCGTTGAAACGTTGTTGTGCGTGGTTTTGACGCGCTTCGTGAGGGTTTCGCACGGAAAGATGCTCTTGTGCTCGATTCCCGGCTGAATTTAAATTTGAGCCAGAACACGAAGAGGAGAAAATTGAATTCCCGACTCTCTTATGCATTTATTTGATTGCGAAGCACTCGTACGTCCCTCTTGAAGAATTACATAAACGTTCATTTAAGGTAGTGATCCAACATTTCAAGTATTGTTCGTTTCATGGAAGGAATATGAAATCTAATATACTGCCGATCGAATTAGACGTCACAAGCAATTAAACTACTTGTTAGTATGAGCTTTCTATTTGATAACCCGGTGTCAAATATCTCGGTGAATGTAGCCGTTAATCGATCCCCCTTTAATTACACGTGAAGTTTGATTTTCCGCGGAGGAACAAGCGGAACCGCACGAAAAAGTGGACGTTGTCAGAAAACAATGAAGTCGACGACACTTCTGACACTCACATGTTTCGCGTGTTTATCGTAGACTTTATAAAATATAAGCAAACCTCGTATGGACTAGGATGAACTTTGTTTTCAGTAGCTTTTCAGCATGATCGGACAAGCAGACATGGAACTTATTACCAACAAAAAAGAAGACCTATATTCACAAAATTAAAAACAGAAACCACCACAATTTTTACAAGGACCTCTGGATTTCGACAGTTGTCACAAACCGTTTCTACGATAGTCAGTTTTATAGTTATTAAACATTACATTGTCAATAAGGTGTAGAGCATAAAAATGCTCTAGCAATACTCGCCCAGAACGTGCGCGTTCCTTTAATACATCTAATGATTTTCATTGAAATTCGCTAAGTAAGGAACGGCTTTACAACTTGGTGTCTGCAATTATAATTGACATATTCTCTTGCGGATCGAAATACAAAAAGAAGAAATGGAAACACTGCCCCGCCATTTTGAGTGCACGTACAAAATAACAAGTAAACGGACGTTCCATCTACAAAGAAATACAGATATGAGCCTAAAAAGAAACTAATATTTCCAACATTTACGAAGTTAGATATGTGTCCAATCTAAGAACAAAGTTGGATTTGGGTATAGTTTATAATTAAAATTAACTGAGTTTTTTTTTTTTTTTTTTTTTTTTTTTTTAGGTGTAAGGAGACAAAGCCGAAAGCACACTAAGCCTGATGAGGTCCCTGCCCCTTACAATGTTCTTGGTTCGGGTCAGCCAGAAATCAGCCAGTGAAACCAAACAAAATCAAAATAATGGCGAATTCAGGAAACGGAGTTGCATATGTGTCAGATCGTGCAACAGGGTTAAATGTTTCGCAGATTCGGGAAAAATGGTTTCGAGCACATATTTTGAACCCATGGTCGGAGAAGTGCAAAACCGTCACAAGTCACCCATTTTTGTCATCCAATCGCAATGCATTATTTAATATAGTGACGTTCACAACATCAGACACTAGGAACACCAAAGTGAAAATAAAATAACAAATTTGTGATTTGAAACAGCACTTTGGTCAAGATGAACATGCAAAGGTTAAAAAGCTTATCGTCCCAATACAAGTTACTCGTAGAAAAATGCAAGGCCACGCATTTTTATAAATTAGACAGTAACTTTGCTAACAATAAAAAATAATTGTAGCAATTTGTGAAAAGTAACAATACGGCAGATACTACCATACCAGTACTTTTTTCGCGAAAGAGCAGTCGTAATTGAGGACTGCGCAAAGGCGAACAGTTTGAATGATTATTTCAAATCTGTATTAATGTAAAAATGCCGGATGCGGACGCGCCACGCTTGGCAAATTTATGTTATGACGAAATGTTGCCATTTACTATACGCTACAAGGGATTGAAAAGCTGCTGCTTAATTTTGACACTTCAAAAGTAACCGGTCCTGACGGTATCTCTGCTGTGGTCTTAAAAACTGCGCTTCTATACTGTCATGCTTCCTTCAGTTTCTTTCTACCGTGAATTTATCCGAGTATATATACACTCTCCGACGATGGCGACTGTAGTTCCCATCCACAAAAGCGGATAGCAAAAATGTCGCTAATTATCGGCCCATCTCGTTGACCTCTGTAGCATGTAAAGTTCTTGAGCACGTAGTTTCAGGTGGTGTTGTTGCACATCTAGGGGCGCATAATTACTTCAGCAAAAATAAATACGGTTTTCGGTCCGGTGCACCTTGCGCATCATTGTGGGTTGAATTTCATCACGACATCGCGCTTGCAGTTGAATCCGGAAAAGAGGTTGACTGTGTTTTTATAGATATGTGGAACGCTTTTGATAAAGTGGATCACTGTTTTGTTACTGAAAAAGTTACATGTTTTGAAAATTGATCCTGCTGTTCTTTTTCTGGATTGGCAAAACTACCTTTGCGATAGAAAGCAGCGTGTGATTTTTAATGATCATTCATTAAGTACTGTAACCGCTACATATGGGGTTCCCCAGGAATCGGTCTTGGGTCCTCTTCTTTTTCTGATGTACATAAATGATATTTGTTTAAATATTTCTTCGCATCCTTAAACAATTCGCTGACGGTGTTGTTCTTTACAGAAGAATTAAAGGTGATGAAGATTATTTTAAACTTTAATTAGACATAAATCAAGTATAAAACTAGTGCAGTGACTCGCACATGAAACTTAATACAAGTAGATGTAAAAACATAAGGTTTTCGAGAAGAAAAAAAAAGTTACAGAAGGCATGTGCTACATTATTAACAACGAACACATCGAAATAACTATACTTCGTCTCACCTTAGTATGGACTATTGTTAGCCGCGCGTGCTAAAAGCGCGAGCTAGTCGCTTTGAATGAAGCCGTGGCGGCTGCACGAGCGCTCGTGCAGCAAGTGCTCTAGTCAGGGCAGTCAAGGCTGGCCGCTCGCGCTAGCACAGCCTTCGCGGTTAGTGAATGCTAGGGTGAGACGAAGTATAATTCAATTCATTATCTCGGAAACTTCGTGTTTTTTTTTTTTGTTCGTTCAGTCCTTCAGTATGCCTGTATAGTCTAGGAACCAAGAACAAAATGTCTAGCTGATGAACTAGAACGAGTGCAAAGTCGCTACGCAAGATATGTCCTAAATAATTATAGAGGTTCAAAGCGAGCGTCACAAATATGAAAGCGCGATTGGAATGGAAACTGTTGTCTTGCAGAAGAAAGTACCTAAGACTAAAATGTTTCTACTCTTTTTATGATGGTGCAGGCCGTATCGCTAGAGAGAGCTATATTCGAAGGCCGTTTTACGTGTCAGAAAGAGTAGATAATCAATTGAAAATTGCAACTCTTAACTCTTGATGCGAATCTTTTTACAGCAGAGCTGTTAAGGGATAGTTTCCCCAGCATCGTGTCCGCCAGCAAATAAATGTCAACACAACACTCTGGACAGCTACCGCCATCCATGAGCGACGGCGGCAACCAGACAACCGGCTTGCCGGGTGTCTGGTTGCCGCCGTCACTCATAGATGGAGGCAACCTTTCCAGCCTTTCCCCTCTGGCTTGCCGACTTGCGGCCGGCCATTACTTCATTCCCACCATAGTACAGCTTCGCTGGACTTCTTTCTTCACTCTTTTTTTTGTAGAGCATTAGAATCTAATTTGCTTAAACAGAATGCGTTCCCACCCATATTTTTCCCCGACAAGTTTTTTTTTTTTTTATATCCACTCCCTGCAATAATGTTACGAAGGCGCTGCAGGTATTCCTTAATAAATAAATAATAAATACTTCATAATCGTCACGCGCCAAATTCGTTTTCGTTTCGGTTAGCATCGTTGCAGTTTTCGATGTGCGAAGACCCCTACCGGGACTTCCAATGAGAAAGCTATTAATCGTCGCCATGATCAGACGCTCGACCAATCGTGCAACCGTAGAGCCAGCCAAGGAAAGTAAGGCGCTACCCGCGAGGTAGCCGTGCTGCAGCGGTTAACGATACAGTGAGCACGTGGTCTAAAACGCGTCTTCGCCACATCGGAAGCACAAGCAGGGACACGCCAATCAAAGATCAACGCAGATAAGGTGTAGGGAACGCACGATGACGAGGCAACCAAGTGCGCCGCCATTGATTGAGGTCGGGGGAAACAAAGGCAGGTGGACGGACTTGGGGGTAAATAAACGCCCGAGTTGCGCAAGGAGCAGACGACCTTGCCCGCCGTATTCTATATATGCTTATGAACCAATGTTGAGAGTTTATTTATTGGCGCTTTTACTGCGCTTCAAGTTAGTGCAGTTATTACTGAGCTTCACGTGTACCAACGAGATGCTGAGTTACCGAAATTGGCGATGACAATCGAACCCCCACAAAGTTTGCGTTGATGAAACAAAAAAAGAAAAGTGTCTCGTGAAACAGTAATTTTTCAGGCGACCTTAGAGATAAAGTGACGAAGAATAGAAATCATAAACAAGAAAGTACGGTAGTTTATTGAAGGCGCCAGCGAACAGCTGCCTCAATGTTCGATCCGTTTTTTTTTTATTTTTTTTGCTCTTAACATTAAGACGCATTTTTTTTTTGGGGGGGGGGGGGGGGAACGGTACTACTACGTTGTTGAAATAAAAGCACCAACATTTCTGTTGTCAAAGTCTAAAGTCATATTTGTTCTGTGGAGTTTAGAAAGAGGAAAGTTGTTCTGCCTTACAACGGCGTTCAGTGTCTTTGCTGTAGATGGGAAATTTGGCCTGTTCGGTAAGCTTGCCAAACTAATCTAAGGTATCTTATTATGTGCATCTTGTAGTAGGAATTATACGACTGCATGCCGGTAGGCTAAGCAGAATTAGAACTACCAGTATTTATCGGATGGAATGACCCTTTCGATGTACATACTTCCGGCACCACGTACCCAGAGTATTTTTTTTCCCGATCACTTACCGCCTACATTTTCGTGTTTTCCCGTTTAGCGCTATCGAGTTTTCCTTCCACCCTCTCCCAATACGACCTAAGCTAAAGGCAGCAACGCAAGTCGCCTTTAACTAAGCAACGCGAGCGTTCAAAGCGCGGGGAAAACGACCCCGTAAATACTTCCACGCCAACACCCCCCCCCCTCCCCCTTCCCCTCCTCGCATCAAATCCCAAAATCAGCCCGCGTGTAGTACCCCGCTAAGCTAATCATGCGCCGGACTTCCCAAAGTTCAGACATCACGCGCGCGCACAAAGCGGCGCTGCGCAAAACAAAAGGCAGGCAGGCAACGCGATCTAAGCCCCCGAAAAACAGCACTCGATGCTCCGACCTCGGGCCCAGACCACTCTCCCCCGCTCCTCGCCAGCGACGAAAAGGGGAAGCGATACCATCGCGCGCAGGACCCCGGAGGATCATGGCCGGATTTAATGAACTACACGCGGTCCCCTCTCCCCCACGCACACACACAACACAGCACCCTTCCGACTTTTTTCCATTACAGCAGCCGGGATAGCCAGCAACGCGAGAGCCCACAACGGGGGTCCGGGCGGTCGCGCGCGCGAGCGAGCGGCAGTCACGGTGGAGAATGAGCGCATTGTTCGCAGCAGCCACTATCGCGACCCTCTCGCGTTGGACCTCCTTATTATTATTCCGAAGCGGCGGCAGTTTTCAATATAAACGGCCGCACGCGCCCGGCCGAACGCAAGGCTCTCTCCAGAACTCCCCCCCCCCCCCCCCCTTGCTATTTGCATAAGCGCGCGCGTGCGCCCTGCCCGTTCGCGGGGCGAACGCCGCCGAGGCGCCGAGGCTTCAAGCAGCACGTGCACGCTGCCGCGTAAATCGCCAAACAATCCTTCAGAAAAAAAAAAACCAAAAAGATAGAGGGTGGAGTACGGCAAGAGAGAAGGAGGGGAGAAGGTTATACAACGACGTTCGAAAATCGGCATACGGTCAGGATTATCTCGGGCGCTTCTTCTTTTAATAACCCGCGGGGCCGGTGGGTTGCTGCTGTTGGGGTGGGAGATTTCTCCGTTGAGGCAGCACTCCCTCGACGAGCTGCGGTACATTAGTAATAAATTACGGATGCGTTAGTGTGCCGAGCGTCAGCTCTTAGCTTGGCTGAAAGGGACGCCCGTGTTAAATGGACATTAGAGAGGCGTTAGAGCCGGGACCGTCGGGGGTGGTTAACCGCGGAATGGTGATGCGGGATGAAATGGGATCAGTGCTGCGGCTCTCTGACGGGAGACGTGGTTCCGATGAACCGGGAGCGGTGTGCTTCGGTGAGCTCGTCTTTGTGGAGCGTTGAGAAAGGCAATAACCTGCGTGGCCCGGTCTGATACCGTTACCTTTCCCATGCTCGTGTTTGGTCTAAGTGGACCATGATTATTTGGATGAAACGTTTTTTCGCCACTTTTAAACGGACCTCTCTGCGCGCCTAGAAAATAAAACTTAACTAGGTTAGCTTTTTAGCTTTAACTTATCTTCACGATGTCGTACCATGCTTTGGCGTTACTCAACCCTTAATCATTGCCTTCAAATATTTTTAACTCGAAGCACTCATTGATGTCACGTGAAAGAAATCATGTTTACTCCTAGAAATACCTAGACTAAAGGGAAAACAAAAACAGAATCACAAGAGCAGTCACCTCTTCTGCATCGTGTGCGAGTATCTTATTCAGTAACCCTGGGCCGCATTCCCGTCGAATATTTTGGGCACCTAGCGCGACCATCATCTTTTATAACCTGGGCGCATCCAAATAAGGTCCGTCACTTACACACTCACCGGTAACCAAACAGCGCCAAAACGATCCAGTCCCCCGAAAAAAAAAAGTAGCAAAAAGCAGAGGACCTCTTAAACGAGCAAAGCAAAGGGAGCGCGCGAGCCTGAGGAGCCCGACCGGGGTCCACCGGCGAGCAAAGTGCCCCGGCGGCCACAGCTTCCTTCCTGCAATTCGGGCCCCGTTTTGCTCGGCCATCAGACCCGGGCCCGTATCGGCCGCCACAGCCATCCATCCTCTCCCGCCCGATCGCCTCCCTCCCTCCCTCCGCCACCGGCGCCACGCTCCCCGGAAAACAAAGAAGCGAGCGGTCGCTTCCACACGCGCTCCGTTATCGCGACCCGAACCCCTTTGAGCGCTGGGGGCCAGCAGGAAAGAAGTAACGACGCAAACATGGCTGGCAAAACGGTTTCCTCGGCAGCATGCAGCCTGCCTTGGACGAAAGGCCGTTCTGGCTTCGGGTCCGATCTCGAAAGCCCGCTCCCCAGGCCGGAATCGAACGGAGGTGGGGGGGTCACAACCCCCGCTCAGCCGCCCCGATATTTCTTCTTCTCTTTTTTTTTTGTCTTATGCAGAGAGAATTTAGTCGAGCTTATCAGGGGCCGTTTGGTACGCTGGCTAGAGATGGAGACTGTCGACTATGCTAGCTGCTGGGGGACAGAAACGACGCAATGCCCCATGAGGTGGCGGTGTCGTTAAGTGAGCGCAACCCCTTAATATCGTATGCTTTGATGTGTGAAACTCGCTGACGTGTAACAGTGAGGATCTGGTGTAAGAAATAAGGCGTACAATGTAAATTGTTGAGGCCCCAAATGATGCTGTAGTTATTTAGACATAACGCGGGTTTGAATACGCAGGCACCGGCATACACCCAGATGTAAAAATACAAACACCACTCGTGCACATATGAGTAACTCGATTACTGAAACTGAGTACCAAATGGGAACGTTTCATAGTCTTCTATGATGAAAGCCTTCCTTTTCCTTCCAGTCTCTGGTCAATTTATACCATCGTGGTTGTTTTGCCCCATAGGCTCTTGTTGTCATACCGATTTTCAGCCATTCACTGTGTAGGTCACAATACAATTAATTTATTGAGCAGGATTGTGTAATCTCACTACTGAACTTTCTAGGCACTCAGTCAGTGGGTTGAGTACCAGAGACGCATTATTTTATTTCTGGGTGACTCTCGTGCTTTGAATGTCTGTGAGCATGTCTGGATTCTCAGTCGCAACGGACGGCGGGCAGTGGAACATTTGAAGGCGCAACAATTGCGGGGATTGAGCAGCCGTGGTCGGAGAAGACAGGTCTTTACAAAAGATTGCTCTAGTTATGGACGTTCATAGTTATTATTTGACAAAACTATTCATCGTAACTAAATATAAAATAACAGCAAGTCAAGTACTAATTAGAAACGAACATGTTCGTTAACTATTCAATGTTATGAAATAAATAAAACTTAACTAGTGAAGTAACATACATCTTCGTTAACTATTTGATTATATAAAGTATAAAATTACAAGGTGAACAGTTAACGTAAAAACATCTTTGTGAACTAACAATGTTAACAAATATCGAAGTGGGCTTAAAATAGAGCGCAATGTTTCGCCGACAGTCTCATTTGAAAAGATGATACATCGTTCTAGCTTGCGTAATTTAAGAACGTTTTTCGTAAATAATAGTTAAGAAGGCCCGTTCCTAAAATCACATTAGTGGCGACGGCAGCTTATGCTCAAATTTTGTCCAGCCCACAGATTCAGGGACGAAGTGCGCCGGCTTGGATACGACATCCAGTTCTTCTACTTATAATAGGTCAAAATTCCCAGTTTAGGCAATCAAGGCGGCTTCCATAGACGCGTCACTGTACAGAGCGCGACACTGTTAGCGCGAACAAGCGATCGCCGGTTTTTCCAGTTTTTCTCTTTGAAACCAAGGGATTTTATCCAAGTTATTATTGCTACGGAAAGAGCTCATATAGTTCTATAATGTAAGCGATAAACGTTCGTGCTCGCTAATACTATTTAGAAGTAAAATGCGAAAATGCGCGGATGTCGTGTTCGCGCTAACAGTGTCGCGATGTGTACATTTATGTTATTTTAGTACTAATGGAAGCACCCTTATACAACAAATAGTGGGACTACCGATAATTCTGTAAGGCACACATATTGGGAAGGGCAGATTTTTTGGCCTACACCAACACGAGTGAGCTACGCACACCCCTCAACAAAGAGATCGAGCAAGTACACTTCGCACACGGTGCCTGTGACCATGTACGTATATAAGTGCCCCAACACATAACTTCCTTCCCCACGCGTGTCTCTTACTGAAGCTAAATTTCCGAGTTCACCCCAAAAACCCGAAGCTCAGCAGGATAACGCTGCCCTGATCGAGTTTTCTAGCCAATCACTGATAGGTACTTCTACAGAAGCCTATCAACAGCGACGATACACGTCGAACGATGAACGACCCTCGTATCTTACCTGAAGCTCGCCCTGTTTTCCTTATCGCTTCGGCCTAAACGCGATTGATCGCCAAAAGGGACGCGAGCGGATCGCCCGCTCCTACCGCACGCACAATCCACTTGTTCTGGCTATCTGGACACTCTGCCTTTCGTCGTCGAGAATCTATCGGCGAAAGCCCCAACAACTCGGAAGGGACCGACAGAAGAAGGACGTTCAATTCGTGCGGCAAACTCACCTTCTTCAGCTGCTCTGGCATCGGCGCTGTCCGGGCTGAATGGAGGGTCCAGTGCGGGCGCTTTGATGAGGCCGGCATCTGAAACGTGGGATTGGCTTGTAAATTTCCCGCGGTGACCAGATGCGCATCGGCGCGGCGCGTGTTCCCGGGTTACAGCGGTCCGCGGGAGCGCAACTGCGGCCTCTTCCAGCCCGTGGTCGGGGGCTTTGCGCCGGACCGCGCTCTTCGACGCGGACCTATTCACGGCGAGGACGAGCAGTCGCAGCGAGGCAATAAAAATGGACAGCCCGCCTTGTATCGGAGCTGGCCTCCTTCATTCGCTTCCACAAAATGCTCATAAGACCTGTCAGAGATGGCTTTCGTGGTTGAACGAGCCGAAGGAATAGATGATGCCTCGCGTTGTGTGATCGACTTAAAAAGAATGAGATGAATCATTTTCCGTATACACTTACACGTACCGAATCTGAGCGCCGAGATTGCTTATTTTTTCTACTATATACGTCAATTTCCTTAGGAACATAGAAAAAATGATATTACTTGTGATTTCTGTTTTTCTGTGAAATATATATGCTCACAAAACCGAGGGCATATATGCGTTGCCCTCATTAATTAAAATAGCCTTTTAGACTTTCTTTAGGTCAAAAAATCAGGTGTAGAGAAACATGCAGTTATTTTAAAGGAGCGGTGCAACGATTTTTGTACTTTGCGCATATACCGCTTATAGAACGAAACTCTGACGTTAATCACCGAAACACGCGTTCATTTTTCACCACACGCAATAGAGGTTGAAGAACAAATTAGAGAAAAACGAGCAGCGTTCACTCTTTCAACTCGCAGACAGAACAAACGGTCACGTGATCTGAAGCGAATTATATGCCGCCAATGTTGATCATAGCCACGCGCTGGGGTTGGCAAAGCACGGGACACGCGCTGAGTTCCAGACATTTTTATGGTTCCGCTATTGTCGTCATTCCAGCGATTGGACACGGGGCACTATTCGTAGGCTTATCGAGCTACTGATTATCATGAACCCAAACTGAGTGCTCACGCATTGCTCGGGTCCAATCTATGTGCCCCCAGCTACGTCATCAAGTTTTGCGAAGGAGAGATTCAATAAAAACGCTCGTTTTTGTGTTCAAGTGCTAAATTGGTTCAGGGCACTAAAAAAAAGCACTTAATTCTTTAAATAATAAAGGTGCGGACGGGACAATATTTTTTTCTTTTTAATTTGATAAAAAAACAAAAACCTTGTTTGTTTGTTATTTTGTGTTGAAGTTTTGCCAAGACGTGGGATCTAAATTGTGTAATATTAGTTCGTAAACAAAATATTAAGAAAGAAATGACAAAAAACGATAGATATCAAGATTTATATAAAATTTAATACAATTCAACACAGGCATAGGAGAACACGTTGGTTTTCATTGATGCGTTCTTCGAGAGAGACATGACGAGGCATGAGCTCGTGTCTGTCTTGAATGAACGCACGCGAACATAGGCAGGCTCACCGAGCTTCCTGGAGGCCAGGAAGGTGTTGAGGATGTCCGCGGACCGGACATCGGTGCGTTCCCTGAAGTCGGACAGCGTGAGGGCGCACAGCGCCGGTCCGTTGTCCGGGAACCTGGTGTCGTCCAGCCGGGACAGGCCGAACTTGGCGCTCACCCACGAGAGCCAGGCGCGGATGTCGCTGCTGTCCCACTGGCGAGGATCTGCGGGCAACGGAAAGAAAAAAAAATCCAGCGCGGCTTAGCATTTTCGTATCTCTTGGTTTTTGCATGTTTGTTAAAAAAAAAAAGACTAAATCCTATAGGGTACTTCGTTTCAGCTTCGGTCCGAGCGCGGCCGATGTAATGAGCCGAAGGGCCAATCAAACAGCGAAGAGGCACAACGTCATGGCGTGCTCTCTGCAGTTGATAGGACCAGCCGGTATTCGCCGTCTCTCTGTGCGTGCTCCTCTACCGGCTAGCCCAATCAAGCGCAGAGAGCACGCAATGACGTTGCGCTTTTTGCGCTCTTTGATTGGCCCTTCGGCTCATAACATCGGCCGCGCTCGGACCGAAGCTGAAACGAAGTATTGCAGCTGTTTTCAACCGGAGTTTGTGAAGGAGTCAAGACCAAGTTTCGCATCCAGTGAAGCAGGATTTTTATTCCTCGCTCACTTTTTGCGCAAGAAACGCAAAATGGATATACCTTTAGTAATTATACTGTTCCTATTCTTTTTTTTCTTCTTACATTTCTTCGACGTTTTTACACTTACACATAATCGTTTGGACTTGACGACACTTATTCGAGTTTTAAGCACCGGTCTCTACACGTATGGTGCCTGGAGCGCGTCTCCGACTGGTGTGTTTAGCGTTCTATCCCGCACATACATCAAAACTGGTCCCCAAGTGGCAACAAATGACGTCACAGAAACCGGAGTGTCATGATCTAGCCTGTCGCGATCCTGGCGGGTGGTCGTAGAAATGCTGGCGGAAAGCACAAGCGAACGCGATTGTCGCTGTCGTCACGGCGTCCCAGGCGTCCCAACTTCCTGCTGCTGCAGCTTCCGTGGACTGTCGAAGTGAAGAGCGACCTGCAGCAGAACAGGCGTCCGCTACATCCACCACAGCTGCTGGGACACCGCCAGGGTCGCGACCGGCGACAGCATGACACTTCTATGACGTCATCAGGCGCAAATCGAAGAACCACTTTTTTGGACGCGGTAAACACACCAGTCGGAGACGCGTTCGAGGCACCATACTACACGGAAATGCACGAGGGTATATGTTACATAAAGACGACGCATTTACAGAATGTAAAGAAGAGACCTAAACTTAGATTAGTAGGATCTAAATATTTAGCTGTTTTGTGAGACTTAATCTTCCACACAAAGAAAAGTTTACAATTGCAACCCCACGCTAAACACAAATAGCCGAAGCACTAAGAAAAGCAGTAAGCTTTGCTCTAGCAATGCTCTTTGTTTTTAAGAGACAGAGTCCTCTGGCAATCCTGTGTAGATGTTATCATATGGAGTCACGGAAATGTTTAATATCGTAACAGTTTTTTCTTCTTTTTTTTAGAATTTTAGAGGCCAGAAAAACACTACCATTAATTGTAGAATGAATGGCGGTCAATGTCAAATGGCGAATAATATTATACAAAAAACTTATTTGAGAAAAGGTCGATATTAATACTCTTACGCACCCCGTCTTCTCTCTGTATAAACTGGCATTTAGGTTTATTGAAATTTGATTCAGTAGAATAAGATACAATAGACAACTTATCAATTCATACTTGAAAAAAAAAAAAAAACCGTGACAGGAAAAAAGAAGAAAAAAGGAAGGGACAAATACAACGAAGTCTCAAAACGCTGCTAGGACACGAAGCGCGTGATTGGATCCGAGCGCTTGCCGAACGCTGACGTCAGCACTCGTGTTCAATCCACGCTCAGAGTATGTGAGCGAGCAAGAGCGGACAGACGTTGGCGCGGACATTTGAAAAGGGTCTATTAGGAAGTTCATAACCGTAATAAAATGTGTGTTCCAAAAAGAATTATAAACTCATTGGCTGCTACATTGGTCCCGGCCACTCTAAAAACACACACACAAAAACCACACTTAATTCTTTCAATAACAAAGTTGCCGACCGGACAATTTTTTTTCTTTTTATTTCAAGATAAAAGAAAAGACAGACTCGGTTCCTCTGGGGCCCAAGTTTTGCCAAGACCTGGGACCTAAAATGTATAATGATAGTTCACACAAAAAAAGGAAAGAATTGACAAAAAAAATCTTGATAAATACGTCTATATAAAATATAATATATTCAAACAAACCGACGAAAGTACAGAAGAGCACGCCACGTTCTGAGGCCGGCGTCACACTGTTCACACATCATACAAAACACAGTCTGCAAACACAAATCACCGCAATATACGAGGTTCGAAGGCTGTAACTGTAACTGATCGGTCTGCATTTACTGTCATCTCCTCGCGCATTTTTATGTCACGCATTTCATTCCCCTCGGTGATTTGACCTCATTTTCACAACCCCCATCTCACGAGGCAAAGCCCGGCTGCACGACGACAACGGCGTGACACCGGTCAAGATCCAACCCTTCGACGACGACCGACGTCCACAGAGCGGAAGCATCTAAGCGTGGTGCAATCGCTTGTTGAGCGCAAACAAGAGCCTGACTAAGAGAAATTCTTCACGGAATCGCCGCACAATGCGGGTGACATCACGTCGACAGCGCATCATCGACGGGAACGAGGCACGACGGACTTCTCGAGGGCCGCCCACGCCAAGTCACAATCCGTAGCGCGCGCAAGCGCCACGGGTGACTCAGCTAAATTTCTGATTCAGCCGTCGTCACACAGGTGTGACTCTTCAGCGGACGGAGCCGACATCTCTCTTTCCCGGAGCGTGCCCGGCGGCCATTAGCGCGACTTTTATCGGTAGCCCGACGAAGAAATTACTCAACGGCGCTCGCACTCGAACAACAATGAAAGACCGGGAGGCGGCAGGTGCGTACCACCAATCGCCTACGCATTCCACCGTGAAGCGTCCGCCGCGGCGGTGGCAGCGACTGCCTGCCGCTGGCCCGCAACAGTGCGCACGACGCGCACCGCTCTGAACAGCGCGTTTTTGTTGCGGCACATTCCACGGCGGTAGGCAGAGCGTCCGAGGTCGGTTCCCGGCGCGCGACCCAGCCCTCTCTGTTCGGCATTCCGGGACCATTTGGTGGTGGGAGAAAGTCCGCCTTTGGTCTAGGGGTTTGGACGGCCGCGGCAGGCAGGCATTCCGGTGATGCCTGGCGGCATTCCTCGAGCCGTCGAGTATCCGTATCGGTCATCCCGCGCTCTCGGAGAAGGGTCATGTGGTCTTCCGGACCGTCCTCCTATCATTGACGTGTCTGGGATGACCCGATCGCACCACGCGTAATTTTGTTTTTTTGTCACATGTCCTATGTTTTTTTTTTTTTTTTTTTTTTTGCGAAATGGGAGCGAAGAGGGTGACGACGGTCTCATCGTTTGTCCGGTTTTGCGGGTACGGAAAGCGGATCGCGCTCTCCGGACCGGGGGGAAAAGGAACGATGATTGCGTTCAGTGAGATTAGATCACCGAGGTATGCAATCTCAACAAATAACAAAAAAATTAAAAAAGACCGTCAGCGCCAGCTTGCGCAAAAAGAGAAAAAACGACGGCGCAGGTGAGGGCGACCCGTCGGATGGATATGGTGGAGCTCGCGCCACACCCTCGACACCAGAGGGCAGTCGTGACCAATATGGCGGTCTTCCAAATGGCGCAAGCGGAGCGCGCAGGTATAGACGCTCTCGGGTAATTAAGGGTCAGGTGGCGCATGACCCGCCGATCTGGTTTTGTTCTCCCGCGCTTTCTCGCTCCTCTTCTTTCTTTTCTTTATTTCTTTCGGTTGTGGGCGTCTCTTTCTTGCTCCTGCCCGAGCTGCCGAGCTGCCAGGAAATGGGCAGGCTAGCCTTGAATTCGGAGCAGGGGGCCGGCAAAATACAGCAGCAGCCCGCGCGCGGGTGCTGCCGATGCGGCAGTAGCCCACAGGTGCACTGTTTAGGCGGTTTTATTGTCTCAGGCATCCGAAGCAGCAGCGAAAGACTATGAAGACCGTGTACTGGGCTCGTCCCGAGTACCGTTGCCGCCATTGCTCAATAATCAAAGGCAGTATCTTCTCTAAGGAAGTCTCCTTAGTTTTCTAGGAATCGCGCCAAACTGTGTCAAATTAGAGACTGTCGATAATATCTGGTCTTCGACTTGACGCAGTGATATCGATGGAGTCGCTACAACAATGCGTGATGGATTGGTTTCTCCATGTTGTGGTATCATTTTTATGTAAGCACGGTTACTGCATATGTTACAGTGTGCGTGTTCCTATAGTGAGACCTTGACCAAACTTGTCCGTCTAAATTACATGCTCTCGGCGTTACGGGATTTGTTTGTTGTTTTATGCATGTCTTTATACATTATATACTCAAAATGTTGTTCATTCCTCTTCTATTGAAATCTTTCTCGATTACGTAGAGGCCCACATTTCATCAAACTAATATTTTGTGCTGTTTTTAAAAGTGCAATGTCTCTATTGTGTTGAAGTTGCTTACTAATTTTTCATTCTTGACTTCTATATTTGCTTTGAATATTGACCTGCAAATTGTTTGTTGAATATTTTTTTTCTGCTTGTAATATTTCAAACTGTACCACCCTACAACAACCCCGAATAGGGTTAGTAGTATTGGAAATAAATAAAAAAAATAACAACAAAAAAACTATGAAAGGCTTTCTAAAAGGAATACGTCTCACCATTACGAATTCGGCACAATGCATTATATATATATAAAAATAATAATAAGTGAACACTGGCCAGGCGCCATCTTTCTGATTGTTTAGAATCAGAATCAGAAACAATCAGAATTGCATCAGAATTTTATTTTATGAATCTAATAAAAATAAGAGCTTTCACGTCTTGTATTCAGCCCATCGGTGTAAGAAAGCAAGATTAGTCGTAGTTTTAATATATTGCAAACTAAACCCTAACTAAAAAAGAAAACTTTTTTTTTTCACGGTTTGGAAGAGGAATCTGCTAGTCTGTAAGACACTAAGCAGGGCACTCTGCTATATCACGCACCAGCTCTTTCTGCACAAAACAACAAGAAGAACAACTCCCATGGCTTAATCTACAGTTATCAAGACAAGCAGAAGCGACCCCTCATTGGGAAGAAACCTTGAAGAAACGTGATGGTGGTGGTGCACCTCCCACCGCTTGCGGATCTGGACGTCGTTTTCTGATGACGACTTCATCATGTATCGGGACCTCGTGAAATGTCGCTTCAGGTATCTAACGTAATCTAAGCTCATATTTCACAACTTTCACCTAATTTAACTCTTCTATTGAAACAAACATCACATTGAACAATCAAGCAGAAACCTATTATTCAATTATACATCGCCCCTTTTATCTGTTGTTACCAGCATGCCGTCTGGAAATTCCTATTTATTTTCAAGTTCTCTCTTTTTTTCTTGTATTAATTTTTCATTTGGTCACGGTTAAACTGTCCTACGATGAAAGCAAATAAATATTATTTGCAAACGCCTGCAATATCGCGAGTGTAACACGCCAACTACTGTGAAACCCTTCGTTTTAGCGGCCCCTAATTTTCGCAAATCGGACGCAGAGGTCATAATCGCGGCCACTAAATTTCGCGAATTCCAGATGCTTGCATTGAAACTCTGAAGAACCGAAATTTCCGCGTGCCCTTATAGAAACACTGAAGTCATTTTTGAAAAAAGGTCGTTTTTGATCTTATATTGTTTAAAAGGAGTTAATTCTCGCATATACAGTGGCCTATATTACAAAACCGCCTATTCATCTCAGAGCAAGAGAAAAACATGTGGACTCTTTTTTCTCGCAGACTACAATGTGTGGGCCAATGAAAGCCCTACAATACGCGCAGATTCCGAATGATTTTATTATAACTCGTTTCGAAGAGAGTCTGATAGATAAACATACGAACAAAACTCCTCTTCTCCGCGGGCGAAGCCATCGCTTTCAACTCGCCGACAAGCGCCCTTAATCGACCACTTCACTGGGAAGAAAATTCTTCCCAAAAAGGCGTGTTGCCATCTTTGGACACGCTTTTAACGAGCAAATAAGCTACGCGCGATTGTGATTTCGGGTTTGTTGGGATGCTTAGAGCGTCTAGATTGAGTTGTCACCACAAAAGGATGATCTCAGAATCGACTTCAGTGACCCTTTAAATTTCGCGAATTTTTCAATTCGCGAAAATTAAGGGCTCGCGAACTTAAAGGGTTCTACAGTACATCGATAATCCTATGAGTTTAAACTTTTAAGCATTGTGAACCAGTGCCCTAAGTATTCTTAATTGCGTTATTATACGCTGAATAAAAGAAACCGCACAGGTGAAAATTGAAGAGCGTACTAAGCTTCTTTTTGATTAGCTTAGCTCGTGAGTTAGCGTGTAGCGTCTTCTTGCCACGGTAATTAAATTCGCACATCAAATGAGAGTGGTGTCCGGCTCAAACAGCAGCTGTTTAATCCACGCCATCATGTCAACTGGACCTTACGAGGGTACAGACAACAATAAAAGACCCCTACATTTAATTAATATACCGAAGCCAGACATTCCCAGACGACTTCACCACCCTCACACGCAGCCAGAAGCAAACCACACGCTCGCCCGAACGGCATAATCATCCCCAAAATCCGCAACATAAACGATCTCGCTAATCGTCCGTCCAAACCCTCTCCCCCCTCTTCCTTCTCGTCATCATCATTTAAACGCAAACCAGCCACCAAGCTTCATCCCCAAGCACACGAACGGGGGTTCAGAAAGGGAAAGAAAGCGGAGCTTCATCAACGGGGTCGCACCCATTGCTAATGGTAACAACGGGCGCGAACACGGAACTGCTATCCCACATTTTGACAGGCCGAGCTAAGCCTCAAATTAAAGCGAATTGAGCAGAAACAGGGAGCGGCCTGTGCTGCAGCGGTGCCCGCTCACCGCGAATCAGGGCTTCAGGCGTCGTGTGTGTATACGTAATAGCAGCGGCCCTCCCGTTCTGCCTCCAGGGTTCCTCGATATCAATAACGTCGTGAAGAGGAGCTCCGCGCAGGTCCGCATTGCTGGCCGTCGGTGGCGCGCGGTTGGCTGGAGGCGGCGGCGGCTCGGTGCAACTCTGTGGCCGCTGCAGCATAGAGACCAGGAGCCGGACTCAGAGGTGAATCCGGGTCAGGGGTCCCCAAGGCACATGAGTCCGGCGGAATTCGGTTGTCGTCCGAGCCGCTCCCAGGTCGAAGGGTGACCGCCGGGAGGATGCGGAGGCGATGCAGACGGAGCGGGGCGGTCTGGTTTGGGAGGAGGGGCGCACAACGAGTGATGGGCTACGGATTACTCGCCTCTTACGAGTGAGCATCTCCCCTTAGTATTTACTTTGTGTGTGCGTTGTTGTTGTTGCTCTTGGCTGCCAGTGTTGTTCGACAGTGCTGTGCTGTTCTCACTCGTATTCGAGGGGCTTGCTTCCTATGGCGGCTATTTCGGTGTTTACGAGTCTGGTGGGGAAGCCCGACTGTCTCTACGCTGATATCTTTCTTCGTGAAGCAGCAGCAAGTGCGCCCCGAGATTGTCCAAGTATATATATATTTTTTAATGCACTTTATGTTTTCTACTATAACGATCTGGCTTATTTCTTCTCTTCCCGTGTAAAACTGAGCAGATTCGAGCTGTATCCAACTAAAGCAAGCAAAGTTCAGAGCTTAGTCAATCCTATCAGTGAATGTCTGCTATGAAGTTAATAATAACTATGATTAAACTTGACTTAAAGAAGAGAAGCTACTTTGGTGCGAGCAAGACATTTCGTTTGGAGAAACGGCCTCTTTACGAACTGTTCTCATAAGGAGACCGTTACAAGCCCTTCATAAATGCCGACATTACGGAGGCTGTCTGTTGTGGATTGGGCAAGCGTGCCCAAGCCACAATCATACCAGTTGCAAATATTTTTAAAGACCGACGACCAGTTCGCGATTTCCACTTTTCCCTCGCTTCCTCCTCTCCCCCCTTCTACCCTGTCCACCGTTGCCTGTTTCCTTCTCCCCCATGGTGAGGAGGATCTTCCGCCTTGCAGAATCTCGAGTCTGGTCGTCGGCCTTTAAGTGAGAGACTTTGAACTACTTCAAGTTGCCAGTGGCATGCGTACTAATCTCCGAAGTAGTTTTTTTTTTTAATTCAAGAAGATATGAGAAGCACGTGACGCATGAGAATAATTTTACGCGTGTATTCGTAACGACGTACAAAATTAATCGAGCTATTATTTAAACGTATTGCATTTTTCCATATTGATTTTTGGAATTTTCCTAATTCAATTAAATGGGAAAGGTTGCCTACCTAAGCACCGATTTGTTCTCACATGTAAATATGTATTGACCGAGAGAATTGATAGGACAAAAATCTGAAGTATTATATCAGGACGCTTGACTTTTCGGTACTTTTTGTGTGCAAGGGTAGTAAAATGAGTTTATCCACAGAGTTAGAAGAATGCCAATCACAATTGAGCATTGAAGTTATGGGCCAATATTACGTATATTTATGCGAAATTTGCTCAATGAGAGGAACACGCCCATACAAAACTGTCCTATGGTCGGCTATAGAAAATTCCTTGTGTGGTCGGCTTCAGCTATTTGGCCCAATTAGCTAAAGAATATTTTTATGGCTGTCTTTAGCATTTTTATGGTCGTCTTATAGGCCTCTTTAGCTTCGTCTATGGCCCTATCACTGCCCAGCCATAGCGCTCTTTAGCTTTTCTAATGGCTGGCATTCTGTAACCAGCATGCTATAGCTGCCTATGGCTTTTCCTTTGGTGTCTTTAGCCATTTATATTGCCTGCCAAAGAAGGATGTATGGGTTTTTCTATGGCTCTCTTTAGTCATCACACTCTAAAACAATGTTATTTTCAAGTTCCCCCAACTTTTGAACGCTACATGGTAGATACACATACATAACTGAACTGACAAAATACACAGAACACAAGCAGAACAACCCCCCACACAACATCAACAACGCAGCGACACCAGACCCCAGACCCCACTCCCCCCTCCCCCCTCTTTACGTACGCTAAGTTCGCACTAACTCTATATATGGCAGTCTTATTTTTGAATCCGACTTGGCCGGTGACTGGCGTCATCTGTCACATAAACACGGAGGGGCGGAGCAAAGATTACTGGAACTTAACACATTATTTGAATTGTCTCTTAGAATAGCCGCCATCTCTTAGTTCAACACACTGAAAAAAGCAAATGTGGATCATTAGGCTAATTACCTCAAATTTAATAATTTCATTTTTAATAAGTTTGATGAGTCATGTTTACAATGCAGTGATGAAATGCAGTACACTGATGCTGAAGGTTGCAATCAAGCTATTGCTTGATTGCAGTGTTCGGTGCCACTGTAATCTATTTTCACTTTGGGGGTAATAGTTAATTTTAATTGTTGCACAAGTATTTCAATGGAGTTTTCCAACAAACAATATTCCTGGTTTTCACGACTCGTTGCAACAGCAGAGAACATATCTTGGGTCATGCTTTGTCACCGGTATGACAGAAATTTAGTATTTCTTTAATTTTCTAACCTGGAGCGTTTTTCCTAAAAAAAGTAAGTGCCGGTAGTGATTTACTATAGGCGTGTAAAGAGAATTTATTGGTTCCTATTGATTGTACTCGGGGCCATAAGTTTTTCTATAGACGGGTATAGAATATATATTGGCTCCCAGTCTTTAGACTTGGGGCCATAGAATTTTCTATAGGCGGGTAAAGAAATTTATTGGTTCTCAGTCTTTAGACTCAGGGCCATAAAGGTTTCTATAGGCGGGTAAAGACAATTTATCGGTTCCCAGTTTTTAGACTCGTGGCCATACAATTTTCTATAGGCGGGTAAAGAAAATTTATTAGTTTCCAGTCTTTAGACACAGTGAGATAGATTTTTCTATGGCTGGATGTAGCTGTATTTATGGATTTCTATGGCCGACCATAGAGGTCTATAGGGGATGTTAGACTGCCATATAATTTTCCATAGACGACCATAGACCATTTTTGTATGGGCGGTAAACGTACGCCACTTGTACTTCATGGTTCTGTTTTTAATCGGTTTGGTATTGTCGTCATAAGGTTATTACAGCACCGAGAAAGGATCTCGGAAGCTCCTACGTCGCCATCAAGACTGTATGCGAATGTATACACCATGCGCATATATCCGCCCAAGCCAGCAGCATGTGATTTCGTCCCTTTACTTAGCTCCCTCTGTCTCACGTGTCCATCGTAATCCTGCGGATGCAGGGGCGGATTTCGGGGGGGGGGGGGGGGGGGGGGGCGACCGCCTTTTCCTAAGCTTCCCAAGGTCAACTTTTAAAAAATAAAATCATTGATATACACTAGTCAAATGTTTAGTTTTTGGTGAAATAGCAAATATTGGGTCAACACAATAGATCTGGGCAACGTTTCGACCGTAACGTCATATCCCAGCCAACACAACCCCCCCCCCCCCCCCCCCCCCCCCGGCCTGACCCATAAAAACGAAACGGCACTAAGTGTCCTGAAACAGTTCTTGGTTGAAAAATTTCGAGGAAACACAGATTTTTTAAAATGACTAATCTCGAAAGATTCAATAGTTAGCTAGAAACGACTTATGCCTCCATGCCCCATAGAGCATTTTGGCCACTGTAAATAGCAACAACATTAACAATATACTACCTCTTTCGCCTTCGTTGTGCTTACAGTAAATTGAGAAAACTAGCTCGTTAGTACGAAGGAAACTCTCGACATTAAGTTCTACGCCCTTCTGACATCGATTACCAAAAACCGTAGATACGGCTTTCCCTAACCAACGATTCCCTTACAAACACCACTTCGCAAAGTGGCAAAAAACAAAACAAAACAGAAGCGACATTTTGAAATACGAGGCAACCAGATAGGTCGCTCTCAAAATGAGAGAGCTGCGGTGGCAAAACCGTTCACCCGCGCAGTTTTGGCAAATGAAGGCAATGAAGCAAAGCAGCGCGCACAGCAAGGGCGACTCCCTTCCCCCCCGTTAGTGATGCGTTCAGGAGCCCACTCCGCGAAGCGATCCTCCGGAGTCTCGAGGGGCGTCCCCTCGGTCGACGCGGGAAGACCGTCTCGGTTCCCACGCCACGGTAAGGAACCTCCGAGAACGGGAATTAGCCCCTTCAAAGCAAAAGCGTCTTTTGAACTCCCGCAGAATCTGGGTGTGGTGCTCGCTGTAGCAACTCAAATTCGGCACTGTCTCGGGGAGAGAAGGTGAACAACGCGAAACGACGTTCAGGTGCGCGCATATCCTTGCACCGGCTGCAGAAGCAAATGCCGGACACTTGTTTCGGCGTGGGGTCTGTTCTCCCAGCCTAATGGCATGTTCCTGAGTGAGAAATGGAAAAGCAACGAGCGCGGACCACTACCCAATTGGCGTCGATTCGGACAGGCTGCTTAATTTGGTCGTAGGAGTAGATGGCGGTGCAAAACAAAATCCGAAGAGCGCTGCCAATTAGAAAAAAAAATCGAATAATACGCGTTTAGTTGGTTCGCGAAAAATGGGTCTCTGAATGAAAAATTACATTTAAATTGCACTAGCGCATATTGAATATAGAAAAGGGCGCCGGTGGATTCTTGGAGGAGCGTCAAGTTTCGCAGAAATTATAGGGGCCATAACATTAAATTTGGTTTGAGTTTTACGCAGGCACACCGAAACGAGCGTACTCGCAATCGATGCTGTTGAATCTTTTTTGTCACTCTGAGTTCAAGAATGGAATAGGAATTTTTCTTTCCCTCTCGTCCCCGCACGTTTACGTGAGTTGACGTCTCGGATTCGATTACATTGAATGCCCCTGGGAACATTCCCGATAGAACTCTCGTCTAATTACCGCGCTTACGCAAATTACCGAGCTATATCAAAGTCCGGACCAGCCTGTGTCCTCTGCATTACCAAGCGCAGTGCATGAATATGATAAACATTTCCGGTGTAGAACCATCGCCAGGTGACGTAACTGCTTGTTCCGGTTGCGAGTTGAGACGATGACCAATGCCAAGGACGCCAGCGTGCCACCTACGCCGCGTCATCTGGTTCAGCTTGAGCTCTTCGAGCTGAGCCAAACTGCGGATGGCATCGGCCAGTCGCAAGGACTGGTCTTTATTTCTTATTTTTCTTCATCAGCAGAAATTATACAGCATGAGGCAACACGGCCACAGCCCCCAGTCTTTGCGGTCTTGATTGAGAAAGCGAACGGCACTTGGTTCTCTTCAATTCTTTTATGCGACAAATGACCATTTTGTATATCATGAACTTCAAGGATTCCTTTTCAACGATGTATAGTTAAATTCAGGAAATAGTTTCAATGACAATTTAATTGTAAATAAAAAGTTAGTAATAAAGTCACCGAAGGGCTCAACGTACATGTTTATTTTAAACATGTGTTTCCGCGTTTTAGTTTTGGTGAGAAATCATTTGAGAAGCTTGGATGACGTATTTCACAACTTCTTCATTTGACAGATTACTTTTAAGCTAATGATAAGCTTAAATAATTGCGCTGTCTATTAATCAGGATTGCACATTTGGAAACCCAATATAGATTACGTCACTCGACCTACCTCAGAGTTTCGAAATATTCCATCTATAAAACTGATCGCAGCATATCTAAGTCGAAAGAACCGTCTGATGGGAAACATGTTTCGGGTGCACTGCGACGCCGCTTCATGCTATTAAGAATACATGGTATTTTCATCACGCCCGTAAGAGGGGTACGTGTCACCATATCCCGTTATAATATGATATCGTCGTGGTAATTACAAATTTTCTCCAAACACAAAGAGATAGGCAAGCACACACACACAAAAAAAACGAAAAATAAAAAAAAGCTTGTCACAAACTATTTTTGCGAGATGTGGTACGGGACACCGAGCCTCTGAAAACTGATACTTAGAGACAAACGCAGTCAGCCTCGCGATTCGCCCCAGAATAGACGTCGGGGGCCGAACCCATCCAAAGCAAGCGCAGGCAACCCACGAGGGCGAGCGATTACCGCGCCGTGACACATGGTTGCGCCACCGCCGTGAAACGAGGCAGCATTTGTTCGCGCACTTCCCAGAAGGAGAGCCGGGTGCTCGGTACATCGCCCCCAGTTCCCCTCCCGAGCGGCGCAACCAACCCCAACTCACCGCGTGACCTTCCTGCCCTAAAACGAGCTCCAGAATGCAAACAAGCAGCGCCAAATCAACACCAACATACAACAATAACTAAAGTCCTCCAACAGTACATCAAAAACAGCAGTTTTCGCTTCCCTCTAACAACCGTCCGCAAAAACAAAAAAAAAAAAAAAGAAGAAAAACCTGGTGATAATAGCTCGCGGTTGCCTCCTCGCCATTCATTGCATGTCGCTGTCACCGGTAACGGAGGCGCAACTCCTGCTCCTCATAGCCTGTTGTAAACTTTTATCACGAAGAGCGCTGATCATCGAGGCGCGCGCGGTGGCGACGCGTTCTTCACCTCGATTTCCGAGAAGCGTTTCCCTCTCTCCTCGATGTCCGACGTACGATCTTCGGGATATATACAGGTTTCTTTGCTTCGCGCTCTTCGGCAAACGCTTATCACGGTTCGTTGCTGGGCGAGGCGAATGCGAAATTGGGGTCTCGTATGTATGCGTCACGCTGAGCAACGCGGACCTCCGCGAGGCATGCCGAAGCAGCCGCTGATGCTGCTGCTCCTCCTGCGGCGCGATGTAACGATGGAACGTGGAAGACGTGGAAAGGAAGGGAGGCTCGGGAGGCAGGAAGGAATTTTCTGCGGCACGCGCTCGACGCCTCAGCTCCGCCCACGCCTGGACCGAACGGTTCACACGCTGGGGAGAGCCGGGTCGGCCGGGTGCGAGTATGACTTCTCCGCGTATGTACGTATGTAATGGGCTCGGTCAAGGCAAAGGAACGGGAATGTAAGGGTCACTAGATTTTTTTCAGCTTGTCGGGGCGTGAGATAGTTTTCAGTAGGCCCTGCAAGCTTGAGAGGTTCGCTGATTAGCGCTGCCGAGGTTCGAGAATACCGTGACCGTTGCGCACATTATTTATTGGTTGTGACTTTATAATTTGTCTGCGAATTACAAGATTTAACTCACTCCTCCCTTCCTCCCTGATAACTGCTAATTCATTACCATATCAGCCATCTTAATCAAAAGCGTCAGAAAAAGACCCGTAAAATAAACTGCAATAAAAAATAGATCAGCTGAAAAAAAAATGCTATCAACGACTTATTGAACTGACTGCAATGATCAGTACTGCTATAGGCAGTTTCATAATTACAACATAAAAAAAAAGAATCAAGTCCATGGACGTCTGGTTCGCCAAAAACAGCTACTCAGCGGCATAGCAAAACGACAAAAAAAAAAAAAATTAAAAAGAAGATACACGAAGAAAATAAATACAATAAAAAGAAAGCAGAAGAATTTGCCGTTCGCCACAAAATGAGCACTAATACCTGGAAGTAAGACGAGCAAACAAGGTGCGAGTCTACAGCAGAGGTGCTGATACCGGCGCATTACGAAACTCCTTCTTTAATTGACAATTTCCAGCACGTTCTTCCGCGGATCAGAATATATCACGATCCGAACAAGAGAAATCTTCTTGCCCGTGACTTGGAGTTGATCCAAAATCAAACTCTCGCGAAATGCGATGAGTGTATCACTATTAAAATGTATTTCAATTTGTTTCACAAAGACGACGCTCGCTTGTTTCCATGTTCGTGCCAGTTTCTTAGCGTAAGCCAGATGTGGCGCCAGTAGCCATCAGTCACGCGGCCATGAGATGTTTTCTAGAGGGAAGGCTGGCGTGTGATAAAAATGTCCGATAAAACATTATTTTGAACTTTGAGAAAAATTATTAAAAATAACGCAACGTATGTCGTTATCTATGTTGGCAACCCGGTTGTCACTCCAAAGTTTCTATTAGCATGAGTTATATCGCGTAACTAGTGAGCCTTGTATTCCTGGTCCCTATTCCTTTGGTGTTTTAGATTCTTAACAAGTCATCATCGTATTTCCTTTGATAAACATATGTTCTCTCTCTCGCTCTCTCTTTCTCTTAGAGGGTGTTCTTTCTTTCGGTCACCCAGACTTTTATAATAGGACCCAAATGCTCTTAATTTTCTAATGGGAATACAGTATGTGCATTCTAATCAGATTGTTAGAAAAAAGACAACAGCTGAGATTCAGGGTAATTCAGTAATATTATATCTGCACGAATAGCTCGCCACCCTCTATGTACGTTGGTGTTGCCCTCAGTGATGGTAAATTATCATAAGAATCACCAATGGACAGCGATAGTCTGTAAAGGGTATGCCGTT
Source organism: Ixodes persulcatus (assembly GCA_013358835.2). Lineage (NCBI taxonomy): Eukaryota > Metazoa > Arthropoda > Arachnida > Ixodida > Ixodidae > Ixodes > Ixodes persulcatus. Next base: position 60,524 of record JABSTQ010009847.1, read on the forward strand.
TTGCTATTCATATTATGTTTGCATGTGGCAGTGCATACCGGGTGTATTTTATTGTGTGAAACTCAGTGCAATGATGAAATGAAAAGCCGCTTAAGGGGCTTTTCAAAAACAATTTCAGGAACTTTATTTTGTTGTTTTAGTTTCGGAGCAGCTGGCTGCGATGTTATAAAGTGTCCATGAAACCCACCTCTTTTAAGTGTATTATAAACCGAATCAAGAAGGAGACTGTTGATATAGCAGATAAACTACCACGGGTTTGGAATTTTTAAATTTTTCTAGAGAAAACAATGTGAAGGTAGTGAAGATCAGAATATCTTCCGAAACATATGTACACTACTATTGTTTTACTAAAAATAAGTTTAATGATATTCAATTACCGTTTTGCATCCGGTAATCGACGCAGCAATGCATTCATAAACCCAAGCACATTCCAGAAACCCAATTTAGCAATTAATAGAAACACGAAAAAACATAAACAACTAACATAGGACCTGTCCGGAGGCCACACGCGAGCACGGTTCGCGATGAATTCGCGCAGCAAAGCCGCCGAGTGTCTGGCGCAGGTATGAGATCACTCCGCGGAGATAAGCCCGTGCCTCTGAGCTGACTCACGATCCAGCAGCGGCGAGGAGGTTGAGCGCTCGGACACGGGAGAGCAATGATAGCGCCGAGGAGGAGCCCGGAGTGGGACAGCCACTGAATATGAAGCAGGAACTCCGTACGGCGATGGCCGGCATTCCACGGTTCCTGTGGCGGGGGCAACGGGGAGGGCAGTTTGGGGGTCCTGGGAATCAAGGTGGACGACAGCTTTATAGAAAGGAGGCGACGCCGATCGGGAGGCGACGTCATTCCGAGACGGTATTTGGTTGTGTCTCCTATCCGCCTTTCGATCGAAGGAGCGTCGCTTGTATTGACCCTTTTATGGTGGTACTTCAGTCTCAGTGTTGAACTCAGATTCTTCGCAACGTTTTGTTTTTGTTAGAAAAAATAAATAAATGGGGCGTTGATCCACAAGATTACTGAACGCGAAAGAAGTGAGATGTTAGTGCGTTAAAGAAAATATCTACCAATCAATTCCAGTACACGGCTGTATAACTAGAGAGCGCACGACACGAGAGCTGTCCTGTCGTACGCTCTCGAGGCACTTTCCATAAGTGGAAACCCTCTAAATATAACGCAACAACTAAATTCGAGTGTTCTTTGTTAACTCTTGCTACTCATATTATGAAATAAACTTTTTTAAAATTTTTCCATCCTTCAACTGAGGCGTCTGTGCACCCTCCCTCGTACCCCCCCCCCCCCCACACACACATATATATATATATATATATATATATATATATATATATATAGAGCCTTTTCAGTCGCGAATTTTCGGCGGTAGATTGACTTGAAAGGCGCTTAGTTTGGCAAGGGTACGATGTTTTTGTTTTGTTTTTGGACGATTAAAACAAATATGGCCCATCCTTGTGTTTTGTGCCTTCGCTGATTCATTTTGTCTCGCGATTCTTAGTACAACGCGTAAAAGAAACTGCACAAACTTTGTCCGGCTGATGCGACACAGGTTCCGGTACTCCTTCGGGACCGTGTCAAGCAGCTCCCGCCAAAACTCCTCTAGCACGCCGCGATGATTCTTGCACTCCCGATAGGCTTTCACCGAGCAAGATCTTTCTTGTGGCTCTGGTGTGCTTGAGCGTTGTGCACGAGCGCGGATTGCGTGAAGGCATCTCCAAACGCCCCTCCGCGAGGCCAGAACTTCATTGCTTCTACGCCGAACCCTTTTCGAGCAGGACGATGCCTGTGTTACTGTCATGCCTTGAGTTAGTAAAGCTAGTGGCGCTTGGCACGAAGCCTATCACAGTTTTTTTGTCTTGATGTGTACATAACAACGGCGGACGATTCTTTATCGTGGTAGCAAACGTCGATTTCTCTCTTGGACAACGGTGTATATATATATATATATATATATATATATATATATATATATATATATATATATATATATATATTGTTTTTTCGTACTCTTCCTGCATGGTTTTAGTTGATCGTTGTACGGGCCAAGGACTGAGCTGTTCGCCGTAGCCCTTTAGAAGCAATACCAAGGAGCTCTTTCGCCATGATATGAAAGACGAGCATACAGCCCCATTTATGCGTTTATTTCAGCAGAAACGTTCAACACGTTTACCTCTAAAAACATCAAAGTAAAAATTAAAAAAAAAAACGTATTAATCATTTAACGGAAACACGATGAAGAGAAAAGCAGAGCGTTAAATAAATTTCCCCTAGATCCCGGGACTTGAAATTCATACGAAGAGACTCTTTATACGAAAGCCGTATGAACCCCCGAAGCACTTACACCCGCCCACAAAAATTACCCTTAAGCCCTCGGACGTGTCGACGCTCTCGTGCAACAACTGCTGCCCCCCTCCCAACAAAACGCGATCCACCGAGTCGGGGGTATCTTTCACCTTCCGTTTCATTCACGAAACAAAAAAACCGCTTCGATTCCTTGAAATACTGCTTTTCCCCGCGTCAGGTAGCCTCGACCAAATGAAGCAGGACCCGTCTCCATGGGGTATAAGCGCTCCCAAGCAGCTGTAATTAGCCCGGTGACCCGTCTTCGCCTCCCGTTATATACCTGAGCTTCCTTAGCGGCGGCGCGGCGCGGCCTGCCGGTATAACGAGGTGCCGACTCGGCGGCGGGTCCCGCGGAATAACATCGTCGGCGGCGCCCATCAAGCGTCGGCGACCGGAGGCAGCCAAAAGGCGCCGGCGATCGCTTGCCGTCGCTCGCTGAGGCGCCGTCGGGCCTGCATCATCATCCCGCAGCGGCCGCTGCGGGCTGCACCTACCGCGGCGCGCGTCTCCCGGCAGAGCCAACTTCCAGGCGGCGACAGCCAGTCGGAGTGGGCGGGGACACATTTCTCCGAAGCGAAATCTAATTTCGACCGTCCGCAGCCGTGTCTTGTATCTCATTGCCCGAAAGAAAAAAAAAAAGAAAAAGAAAAAAAAAGATGAAAAAACACGGAGTCGTGTTTATAACGCACGCTGTTTTCCCGCAGGGCTTCCCGTGATAGTCAGATTACATGGCGCGTGTTGGCAAGTTACACGAATGTTGGCAAGTAGGTTGTGCGAATCCGCGCGGCGTCGCGACTTTATGACTGGTTATTGTGTGCGGTTCGGGTGCTTTTGTGAACGTGAAAATAGACGCGGTTATTGGAAGCGTTTGAATCTAACTAACCCTTCTTTCTCCGCGCTTTTTGTGGAGTCAAATGAAATATATATATACATATATTTTTTTTTCTCAAAGTGACAGCACGCGTGGAGAGAACGTGTAAGGCAGTGTTGAATTATTTTCACAGTAAGCTGACTAAGCTCCAAAACAGTCAGAACAAGACTCGGAAGGTGAGCCCTAAGATAAAAAAATTGCGAATACGTGTTTTTTTTTTTATTAAAATTTTGGTCTGAAACAAGTTTTTTTAGAAAGAGTCCAGTTTTTCGAAAATTAAGAAATTACCCAAAATTCTGTTTCTGTAATTTACGCCAGAGGTTTATACGGTTCGAACTTCAAAGAGTGGACTTCCTTTGCACTAAATAATAAGTCGTTTTTTTTTTAACCCCTGAGTGTTTCGTTGCTATTTCTGGACTACCTCCCTTAATCTGCATTTGAAAGTTTAATTTTCAGTTATTGTGTCTGAGATGCTCCATAGAATGAAGAAAAAAAAAGGAATGCGTTTATGAGATATAAAATATTTTCCAATTGAAACTTGTTTATTAAATGGAATATTTATGATTTATGGCGTTATATATATATATATATATATATATATATATATATATATATATATATATACATATAGGGTGTTTTACGAAAAGTGGACAAATTCGATATTGCGAAAGCTACGCGTCGCAACAAAAAAAAAAAAGGGCTTATGTCGTTGTGGTGGGGCCTATTTACGAAAATTATTAAAGTCCGGGATAATAAGATTATTCATTATTTTTGCGTAATTAACTTTTTTAATATCGTGTTTAAGGGCTTGGTTTCAATTAGAAAATTTCTCAGAATCATCGAAAAACACTAAATCAACAAATTGCAGAACGATAGAAGGCACGCGCAGCATTTTACGACTTTCTGAAAAAAGCACAACTTCGAAAGGTCTTTATGTGTCGGTTTGCAATCGGAGCGCATCTCCGCACCGACGGCACCGCGCCGTGTGGAGAAATCGTGCAACCAACCTCTGCTGCGCTGTCCTCGCGCAACGCAGCAGAGGATGGTTGCACTATTTCTCCACGGGGCGCGGTGCCGACAGTGCCGAGATGCGCTCCGATTGCAAACTGAAACCTAAAAACCTGTCGAAGTTGTGCGGTTTTTCAGAAAGCCGTAAAATGGTGTGCGTGCCTCCTATCGTTCTGCATTTTACTGATTTAGTGTTTTTCGACGATGCTCAGCAAGTTTCTAATTGAAACCATGTCCTTAAACACAATATTAAAAAAAAGTTAATTACGCACAATTTATTAAGAACTTAATTATCCCTAACTTTAATAATTTTCCTAAATGGGCCCCTGGCCCAGGACCAAAACGACACAAGCCTTTTTTTTTGTTGTTGTTGCGATGCGTAGTTTTCGCAATACTGAATTTGTCCACTTTTCGTGAAACACCCTGTATATATGTGTGTGTATAGGGTGTCACAAAATAATAATTTACAAGGTTTTTTCTTTTTATCGCAAAAATAAACTAGGCATCGCCGAACGCTCATTCTTCGCCCAGAAATAGCGCTAGAAGTCACAACCAGATGCCAAAGTTTCAGCCCGATCCGATACCTTATTCAAAAGTTATAAGTGATTTTCTAACAAAAATTTAATAGAAAAATGGAGCCCCTTTTTGCCCGTTTTCCGTTTCTGGTGCCATACATGTAGTCGAAAACTCCGTCGGCCGCCATTTTCCCATCGAAATTTTCAGAATATTGAATATTGACACCCTGTATATATATATTACAGTTTAATTGGTGTGTGTACCGATTGTTTCTCTCAAATTCCTGAACTTTTCCAGGTTTCATCAGAATATTTCGATAAAATTCCCCTATCCTTACAAAAGAAGAAAAGGCACAGGACGAGGTTGCAGCTAGTGATGTAAAACTATCGAAACATTGAACTATAGTGCATTAAACTATCAATAGTGGACAGTTGAAACTACTATCGAGAGCACTACCGATAGTTGGCTATCAATAGTAATAAACTGATAGCCAATAACTGATAGTACCATCGATAGTATCGTTCATTGTACTATCAATATTTGAGTATCCATAGTACTATCGATATTGAGTATTGATAGTGCTATCGATTGTCGACTTCCTTTGTACTATTAATAGTTCGCGCTTGGTTTCAGAAAGTTAACTTTCAGAAAACTATCGCGAGTGTTACAAAAATTAACGCACAACACAAAAGGGGAATGACGACGGATGTGTACGGGGCAGACAACGTGGGGCTCTGGAAAAAAAACAACATAAAATGGAAATAATCTTTGCGTGACCATGTAATGCATTCATTTAATTTATAATTTATTTTATAAAATTTAGATAGAAATCAGAAGTGAGGTTTTTCTACAGTTTCTATGCACATGTTTTTGTATATTCTTGGGGTTCAGAAATAAGGCTTTGCACTTTAGTATGCACACAATTGTAAACATAAAAAATATGTATATATATTCAGTTTTTTTTTTATTGTCGAAGCTAGGAAAAACACTCGCTTAAGATAGTTAGCATCAGGTTTTTTTTACAAGTTTGTTTCATGGTTGTGTTTCCTTTATTATCCGATGCCATATATTACTTTTTATAGTTTTGACAACTCACAGGTGAAAATAGGCACTCTGATGGGGATAATTGTTTTTTTCTTCAGCTGATGACCAAACATAGCTAATTCAAGAAAATCGGAATTTAGCAGTTGCCAAAAGCAGCTAGGCTTGTTTTTCGTGTTATGCTGCCATTTTTGTTCGGTGATATGTTGGCAGAGTTTGATAACGGTGGCTGGTAAATTATTGACCTGTTGGTATAATTTACACCATCAAAATATAGGAGCCAGTCGTCACATAATGTAGAAATAATTTCGAGTCAATAAATTAATGCGACAAAGATTTTGTTGTTGACACTTTAATTTAACTTTACCAGACAAAAAAAAAAAAAAGATTATACCAAGCCAGCATCGTTAGTTACTGATACTTTTATATTTTACATCTTCAATGCAATGAGTTCGGGAACATAACGCTAACTGGATCAAAAATAAAATATAAAGACGAACGTTTCCCGTGATTCAAGTAACGTAATTGTTGAATTGCAGGAAAAAAAGGCATTTCTTTTTTTTTTTCTTAAAAAAAAGCTTGTAAATCCAGAAAAAAAGAATCACACTTATCTTTTTATTTGGGTAAAGTCATGTCCCGATACTTGTGCATTCGATCACCATTGCCTGCATCCTATTCAAACAGAGTTTTGTACTTCTGCGTCACGTAGTTCACTCATCAAGAACGACCAATTGATTTTTATTTTAATTGTCTATAAAAATAAGAAGTACAAACTCGCAAAAATCAGTCTAAGAACAGCTGAAAAACTTCGACAATCTATTGAAACGTTATCTGTATTTTATTATCGACATCTTTTAATCATTGTTTTCTGATAATACACAATCCATAATGTTTAAATAGTTTATCGTCAATAGTTTCCAAAGAGTGTTTTTACCGACTTCCAATAGTTTTTCAATATATTTCAAATTGCTCATCAATAATTATGCGGAAGTCCCTAATTGCAGTTGCGCTCTTTCTCCGAGCTTCACGACATTTCCAGGATGCACTCTTGACGTTTTTCATCACCTAATCAAATACTATCGATAACTTTACGATTGTTGAATATCGATAGTTTCACGACAGTCGACTATCGATAGTATAGTATCGATAGTTGCATGATAATCGAGTATCTATAGTACTGTTCATAGTTTCACGATAGTCGACTATCGATAGTATTACCGATAGTTTTTTTCACTATCAATTGTTAGATTTGGCTTCCACTACCGATAGTTCTGCACCAATATCTGCAGGGCTTGTTCGGGTTCTTTCCGTTTAATTGGGCGAAACGGGCGGTAGCTTACGCTGCGTAGTAATGCCTCGGACCACTGTTACTCAGCGCGACGGCCATCCACGCCACCGCACGCCACACCATCTTGTTTTGTTACGTCTCACTGCGCCGCCCACATCGGTCATTTTCCCTGACTAAACTAACACTCTGACGATTTTCCTGACAATTCCCTGGTTTTTCCAGGTGCTTCAAAATTGCCTGGCAATTCCACGGTTTCCAGGATTTACAGGCTCATAGCCACCCTGTTTAGTCCGACATACATAGCTATGAAACGATGTGTTCTTCGAACTGGAAGAATCAATCATTTTTAACATCATTCTAGAGCGGGATAAATCTTCTTTATGGACAGGAACAGAAAATTGCAGCAAAGCAAGCTACAATAATCCTCAACCTCATTCATAACACTTAGAAACAAAACAGTTTGCTTTCTTACATTGATGAAGAGAACTTGCGTAGCCGCTTACTTATAATTGTTTGATTCCTTCGGATTCCGTGCAGTTATTTGTTTATACACCGGAATAACACCTATCTTCAATTTCTCTATCGGGATGCTTAACTATTACCACTAAGATACGAAAAATATTTCGCTATGAAAGCAGACGCACTCAATAATCGAGGAAGTACAGGGTGGGATTGTTTAAAAAGATTCGAGGAAATATCTCCCGCGAGACTGTCGAAAGATAGCCTCAACGCTAACCAATTAGAAGAAATGATATACATTAAGAGTGCAGTCTCAAAGTGCCTGTGTGCTAAGATTAAAAACCCTTTCGTGAAAAGTTTGGTTCACTTCGATTGAAGCAAACCGAAGAAAATACTTCCAAACGACTGCACGTGCCATCTTAATGCTTGCCAAGAGTTTATATAATCATACAGTGAGAGCCAACTAGATCTTACAGATTCAGAAGAAGTTTGAAAAATAAAGAGTTCCGCATGCCTCAATACTGCATGTAATTTAGTACGGAAGTGTGGCTGGGTGGTGCATTTGGGTTGTGAAACAATCGAGTAACACTTACTTTAACCGAAAGTTACACATAAAAATCAATATTTTTATGGATAACTAGAGAGCTAGGCATTATTAAAGTAAAACTAAGAAAGCGTTCTTGTGGGTCATCGGCAATTTCTTCTGGACAAAGCAGGAAAGGAGATCAAAATCAAAATAAGTTTTTTTAATCTCTTTTTTCTTTTGGTTAATCAAACGTTTCAATGGTCATAAACAGACGTAGCATTAAAAAATTACACCCTACGTTGTTAAAGGATAGAAGCATAGTTTTTGTTTGTAACTTTTGGTTGAGGCAAGTTTGCTGTTTGATATTTTCACAAAACATATGCACCACGTAGTCGCACCTTCGTAATAAATCACACTGTCAAAGCATACGAAACTAAACAAAAAGTATATGTGCCAACGAGCTGGGGTAAATTGAAAATATTTTGGAAAATTCCTAAGACAAGGGTAAAGAAGGAGGACAGAATAGTTGAGACTTCTTGTTTTCTTGTCTGTTTTTTACCCCCGACTCGGGATTTTTCGAAATTACATACGAACCTTGTTTTTTAAAGACTTGTTTAAAGTGGGTTGATCCATTTGGCTCTCGTCCTAGTTAGAACGACCAAGCAATCTCAAAGGGAACTTATTTTCATCCGTTTATAATTGTGGTTTTCCTAAGTGTTTTGAAGCAACTCGGACGTTTGTTTAAGTATAGACTGATTAAGTCTCTCTCTCTCTCTTTGTCAGAAAACATTTAAAATAATAAAGGGTTTGACAAAATTAAGTAAGAATAGGAGAGAGAGAGAGAGAGAGGGAGAGAGAGGATGATGCGGGGGGGGAGGGGGTGGGGGGGTTATGAGCTACATCTGTTGTGTCTTTTTTTCTGAGGGGTATAGATCTCTACCTCCAAATAACACATGTCTTTGCTGGCGATACACGAAAGCTCTTCATTTGATGACGTCAGGTCGCCGACTCATTTGTCATTAACACTTGTACGGAAGAAAACCAGTCCGAATGAGACGCGCTGGCACGATTTTCAAGTCTGAGCCAAAGCGTCTTTCCGGCGTGCCTGATGAGAAAGCTCTACAACCATATACCGGTACAGTATGTGTTCAGGGCGTTCTTGAGTACGCAACGTAATCTTTCGACTTTTTCATGCCCGACCTTTAAACAGCTTCTGTCGAAAGTTTAATGACAATGGTACACCCTCAAAAAATTTAACCGAAAAATGTGCACCTACATGTGCTCACAAAATAGTTACTAGGCACAGCAACGCAAGTTTTTTTTTTTAATACATATAAATAAAACGTATGCCTATTTCAGTCTCTTAAAATAAATAAATTGGTTTTCTAAGCAGTTGAGTTACTGCAGAGTAATTCATCTGATCACATTCATCCATCAATATCTAGGGAACCGAGTTTTTTTATATAGACCAAAAATATTTATAAACGTTCGCCGAGAGCAAAGCTATTCTATGGGGAACAAACCAAGAAATGCCCTATTACGAACTTTAATGGTTCGCAAATGAAACGGAACCGCTGCTTCTTTAATCCAAACGACACGTTTGCACAATTTTTACGACGTCCAGATAGTTTTTCACATGCAGGACTTTACGCGTCCTGGTGACAAAAGTATATCTCGTATGTCAAGGGAAGGACAAATCCTCTCAGTTGGTATTGGGCTGGAAACTACATGGCTGACGGGTTATTCGTGTTTCAGCCGTTTGAACGGGAAACTCGAGACGTTCCCGAAGAACACCAGATAGCAGAGCGGCTCAAAAGCTCACCAGCGGGAAGGCGCACTTGTTCCTCTTCCGTCTCGGAGTCGGCGTCTTCCTCCCAACCCGGGGTCACGGGTTCCAAGATGGCCGTCGTTGTCGCGCTTCCACCCACGCTGACATCGACGGTGGCAACCGGCGGCACGTCCGTGCAGGCGTCGTCGAAACCGCCACGGCTGCCCGACCGCCGCCGTCGCCTCTCCGCTGATTCACGTCCGGCAGCTGATTCAGCGGCGTTGGCCGCCGCCGAAGGCCAACCTTTTTCCGGTGACGAGTCGAGCTCGCTCACGATGCCGTCTTCGAGGCTCCATTCATCCTGTTCTAGAGGACTGACCCGGCTGTCGTCGACGCGCTCTTCTTCCTGCTTCTTGTTTCCCCACACCGGAACCGGCTCTTCTTCGTACAGACTCGGTGAAGAGATGTCTTCAAAACCGCGCTGGCCGAAGTCGCTTTCGTCGACGAGACATTGTGGCGGGAGATCCATGGATACCCGTCGGTGCGGCCAGTCCGCAGCGGTGCCGGCCGCCGGGGTTGCGTCTGGTTGTTCCTGGCTGCCGGATTTAGCGAGGAGAGCCGCTGGCGAGCTCCGGATCAAGTCCTGCTTCAGGAACTCGAGCGTCTTCCAGAAAGAGTCGATGATCTCGCTGGTGGACAGGCTCTGGCAGGACAGCGGCGGCCGCTCCGCGCGGAAGCTCATCTCGAAGTGCCGGTGCTCGTGGTCGTACGGTGGTGTCGGTAAGGCGTTTACGGGGAAGTTCATGGCTGCTGTGGTCTACGGTTGCACTTTTGGATTACGCGCAGAGATTGACGAGACCGGTGAGTATGACGGCACTGTCGTGCGGCCGATGGTAAGTATAGTTACATTATTGAGCGTCTTTGTCTTGAACGCGCGGTGTCCTGTGATTTGCGCTTGGTTGTGTTGTGGTACTCTCTTGATTGTCGCTTCTTATCTGAAATGACAAAAAAGGAAACAATTGTAAATAAGAGGCATCTGCTTTAAAAAACAATATTGGCTCATGATACTTTTTGACTGTCGCGATAAAGATTTTTCGATCAGAACCAGTTGAATCAAGGTAATTAACTCAGATGTGTAGAAGTACATAATTGCCTTGAACCTATACATTCATGTACCTGCAATTAATTATTATTTAACGACGAACTATTAAGGATCGTAGGAGGAGTGAGTTTTGTCACTGAAAATAATTGAACTTGAAACTGGAAACAGTGTCCAGCCCGAAGTGTCTTGTTACAATTTTAATTTCGTGCATAGCACTTGTGCCATGTTAATTCAAACAATGCCAGATTTTTTGCACGGTGTCTATTTTTGCATCGCTTAACATTGGCCCTGTATTAGAAGTTGTGTGCTTGTCAAGTTCTTCCAGATGGATTGAGATATCAGAAATACCTCTTATTGTATTGTGTTTGTGTTATGTGATCGAGCATTATTTGTTTATTTTGAAAATTGCATATTCTTTTGATACAACAGAGGCATTTATTGTTAGGCCATAACAGAAGAGGCTATTAATATAGATTATACTTGCGTAGCGCATTGCAGGACACATTTTATAATACATACAATATATATCACTGTTTTCATATTTTTGCGATCACTGGTGTAATCAGAAGTAGTGGCAGTCTGTTTAACTTTTATTGGTTTAATGTGCGCATAAGAGCCTATTTGTGGTAGTGGTGTGTCAGAGCATTTTGAAGTTGCACGTAGAAAATATGATTGTATAAGTGCGTGATCTGAACATTCTTCACTGTAGAGAGCTAGTTCCAAGTTGTTCCTAACCAATTTTGATAATCAATACCCTAATTTTTAATATAAACTTGGGAGCGTTTTGGTTATTGGACAAAGACGACAGAAAGAATAACACACTTAAACAGAGAAAACCCTCTGTTTTAAGTGTTTTTTTCTTTCTGTCGTCTTTGCCCTAATTTTTGTTTGCCAGTCCTTCAACTGATACACAACAACATAAAGAACAAACATCTTTAGGTATTTCAAGCTATTCCCGACTTTTTTAGGTCATCACAAAGCCTCGTTCTTTGTTTACGATTCATTCAATCTGATTCAACGACATAAAAGACCCACACCTTTAGGCAGTCCAAGTTGTTTTTGTCTAATATTCAATTAATCTGATACAACAACATAGATAACTACCATCTTTAGGCAATCCAAGTTCTTCCTGACTATTTTCAATCATAAGAATCTCGATTTGGTTTACTTACTATTCATTCAATTTGATACAACGACATGGGTAACTCTAGCCATCATAAGCTGTTTCTGATCATTTTCAGTCATGAAAATCCTCGTTTTTGTTAACTATTCGTTCAATCTGATACAACATAGAGAGTACCTTCCGCCATTTCAAGTGGTTCGTGATTATTTTCATTCATGAAAACACACGTTTTTTTGTCTACAATTAATTCAAAATGGTATAATGACATAAAGAACTAACACCTTTGGTCATATTTAACGTTGTTCCTGACTCTTTTCGATCATCAAAACCCTCGTTTTTGTTTACTATTCATTCAAGCTGGTACAGTGACATAAAAAAGAAACACCTTTGGGCATTTCAAGTTGTTCCTGGCTATTTTCAATACCCAAAACACTCGTTTTTCTCTACTATTGATTCAAGCTGATACAGCGACATAGACTCAAGCGTTTGATCATTTCATGTGGTTCCTGGCTATATTAGATCATCAAAACCCTAGGTTTTGTGTACTATTCATTCAAGCTGGTACAGCGACATAGAGAACTAACCGCCTTTGGGCATTTCAAGTTGTTCCTGACTATTTTCAGTCACCAGAACCCTCGTTTTTGTGTAGTAATAATTTGATCTAATACAACGACATAGAGAGCTAATATATTTAGGCCTTCATGTATATTTCAATTGCGAATTTGACAGGTGTCTATTTGTTCAGTTTGCTATGCCAGTTTCAAATTTATTTGCCGATCTGAATGTTAAGAGCCTTCGTAAGATCCAAAATCATCGTGTTGAGCTCGGGGCGTAACTAAAGTCTGACATCATCTCCTTATTTTAGATCTATGCAGTCGATTTTCATTTTAAGTTTTGCTGTGTATGATATTTAATAAGCGGCTTATTACCGTCGAATGTATATTTTTGAAAAGAATATCAAGTGAGAGGTTAGGGGGATATATGTCAAGTGAGAATTGAAATTTGCAAATGTTTTACGAAATGCACGAGCTGAGATTTCTTAAATAACCTGGATTTGAGCTAGGGAAACATTTTAAAGGAAGTACTAGTGGCTCTGTCGGCGCACTTAAATTGTTATCTAAGATGCCTGCCTAGAACCCTTAATTCGAAATAGGAATAGGATTTATTTGCCGAGATTTTTTGACAGAGATATATTTCTCATTTCCTTGTTTGCACCTCTTCCAAGTAACACGAGAAATTCACAGTATACAGTATACGTAAACGCTAGTTTTTCTATAATGTGTACAAAGTGGTACCCAGAAGCGTCAGTAGTTATAATATTTCACAAGATCGATGAAAATGGGCATACGTTAGTTTCGAATGTGTTTTGAGTTGTCACACGGTTGGCCTGGTAATTTCGTGCATAAGTACTCGTCTCATCCAAACAAAACTATTGTTTCATGTTCCAAGAATTGCAATACCTTTGTATTCTTCCGAACATCAGTGCGTATATGTAAACATATGGTACGAGGTGTCAAGAAGTGTGCTTTTGTATTCATAGATACGAAAATAAGGAAGGCCCACGGATTTTCTTAAAATATATGCTGTCTTGTCACGTACTATTTCTAAATAGCCATTGCAGAACATGGATTCCCCAAATGGCCAAGCCATTGTATGTGAAGTGAACTATTTATGAATACATACGAGTTATAAATCACGTTTTGTATGTAAAAACATAACAACGTACACTCACATAAATTGTTGGATCCAAGTCAACCTATATCTAACGCAAAGTAATGCCCTCCAGTTAGAGACCCTAACGACCATTTAATAGGTATCTCTGAACAGATACAACTTCACGTTGTCAGTCGAGTATTGGTTGAACAACGACAAAGTAAATTTAGTGATTAATTAGAACACGTACTGCGATTCTGAGTCACGCAGGCGTGGATGCTCCTAAAACCCTTAAAGCTTTGGAGAGTTCCAAGTTTTAGCAAAAATCGGTTTACAAATTAGTATAATTCAGCGTTGTCTTAAGAAGCTCCAAGAGAAATACCTAGGGGTAATTGAAACATTGGGTCAGCGTTACTCCTATGAAATGAGGAACGAGCGCATCAAGCGGGATATGAGAGTTTAATAACACAATTTGCCGAACTCTAGCAAACATCATAATCCAGCAGAGACACCCAAATATGAAGTGCGATTTTCGGAGGAAACTCTCTGGGACGGTATTTTTCCCTTTAGCCGTACCAACAGCCACGGGTTTTCTTTACACTTCGTTTTAGCATGTCGAAGCATGGTAAAAGGCTGAAAGACACGGAACCACAAACAAGCAGACTAAAAGCGCGTGTTCCCGGCGCATTCACTAAGCCTGACCGGTTCAACCTATGATAACACATGCACAGAAAGACGGCAAATTACGTGACGTTTGGTATTTGGCGTTGCTCAATTGGTCCTAACCGCTTGTATAGCGGCGGCTTCACTCTCAATCAAAATGAAATCAAGCTATTGTGAAGTAGTACTTCAGACTGCTTGCTCTATTTCGCATGTATCATGACAAAACAAGTTGCGACCAGGGAGGAACACGCGCGCTATTGCCCTATTTACATATGAAAAAAAGTTTCTTAGGAAGATAAATAAAAAATAAAATAAACATAAAAGTGCAGGTAATTACGCGTTTTAGAGCGACCCCGAAAGGGTTCGCGAGTCTTTAACATTGTCGCGCAAAAACTCAAAGAAAAAAGTTACCTATGGTAGATAACCTGGGAACGAGACGATCACCGACGAGAAGGGTATTCCAACTCCGCGCCACAGCACACAGTATAACACGACACGTGGCCCTCGTAGCACAAGAAAAAAAGGCCGACTGAATCGGAGCGAGCCACTTTTTCCACTCTTCATTTTACACTGTATCTTCTTTGGCAAAAGAAGAAACGAGGGCGAGAGAGCAGACGAGTGAGAGCGCACTATAAACGCCGTCACTCTCCTCTAGAAAGAAAGGCTACCAAATCCCTCGAAGGTGAAGGTCAACAGGCAAAATACTATAACCGGTTAGACAAAGAAAGAAACAAGGAAAAAGACAAAAAAGCCAGACAAAGAAGCTCCCGGAGGAGGGGTATCTGCGAATTCAAATAAGAGGAAGGAAAGCCGCGACCAATAAAGCGCGCGGGGCGCTCCTTGCGGCCGCCGGGAGCAGCAACGAAACCGCTGCCGAAAGCGAGGAGGACTTCTCCCACTTTGTAGTCTCCACTCGGTCGGTCACGCAGAAAGCGGCGAAAGTAGGAGGGTGTAGCGAAAGGGAGCGCCGCGCGGGACGTATCTCATTGGTCGGAGCGACAGTGACGGCGACTTGGCTCCGCAACTAGGCAGGCTGGGCGATAGAGAAAATCTCTAGCGCCCAGCCAATGGGCCCAACGGGCACAGATGAAAAACAGGGGTGAGGGGGACGAAGGGGACGCCACTTTAAGCAGAGTTCTGCTGTGACGCAACAACCCAAGTCAATTCTTTGACAGCTGTGTGCCGCCGATGCCGCCGCCACCGCCGTTGAAGCCGTCCTCGGGGCTTGGCACGATGGCGCGTGTATGGCAGTTAAGAGGAGGATGGTCATTAATGCCCCCCGAAGGTCGAGTTCCCAGAAAAGGGGAACTCAACAAAGCTAAACAAAATTATAGAAAGAGGATCATCGGTGCCTCTTCATGTGCCGATTTAGTGTTCTATATTTGTACGTAGCTTCTTTCTATCACGCAATTTAAGATTGGTTCACGGTGCAGGCCACACATGAGTTTGTCGATTTGTGTGTTTGTTTTTGTTTTCTTTCGAGAAGGCGTTGGCAGATTATACTCAGCAGAAAAATAAGTGCTTTATACCGCGAATTGGTTCTGTCGGCACCGCTCAATGATCCCATAAAGCCGACTGATAGCTGGGCTCAAAATTATTGACATTCCTAAATTCCTTCTCCAGGACAGGAACAAGGTAAAGAGTATTCCAGTTAATCCACTAAGAACGTACGAGCTTTGGTGGTAAACTATCCTTCTACTAGCCTTGTATTGTCGGATATACCTAATTTTCACGCCTCCCCCCCCCCCTTTTCCTTCGTCAATAAACAGCTCCAAGTGTCCATTTCTGCCACTTCAAGCTTTGTCTTTGTGCAGTGTACGTAAACACCCTGTCCAAAGCTACATATTAATGTTTACTACAATATAGAAAACTCTAACATTCACACGGATTTACTACAATACATAGTATAACTTTTTGTTAAAACTATTTTGTCTCGGAAAGCGTTGAACAACATATTGGGGAAACCCCCACAAGACGTGAAGCTTCTTGGCACCCAACGTAGGTAAAGGTTTATGTAGCACACCGCTAGCTTCCAACGTTTTGACAATTTTTTCTTAATGGTGACATATTGATCGCGTCTGGGAAGTATTTAGTTTTCTTCTCTCTTTTTTGTTTTCGACTAAATGCACCGCGTCGGCTCTTTCCACAGTCCCTTTATCTGTATTTTTGCAAGGCGCAAAATCAACTGGATTGACTTAATTTAGAAATCAATCCCGTTTCAGTTCACCGTACATTTACGGCGGTTGAAAGCTGGCTGCTGTCAATGAGCACAACCAGGTGGTGAAAAATGGTGAAAAACTTCCCTCGCATTGAAGGCGTCTCACCACTGGCTATGGCACGTGTGCCCCAGCCAGTGGTTTATTTCCGCAAACTGAATCACAACAGGAGGATCCTTCACTGTTCCAGAATTGGACTTCTCCTCTGTGTCCTGAACACACATCGATTACTTTTATAGTTTGCTTCCTGACCTATAATGTTTTGTGCTTCCACACTTGTTCCAAGCAATTGTATATTTATATCTGGCCGCCTCTAGTCAGGGTAGCCTGTTTAATATATTTTGAAACTACATCACATATCTGCTGAAGAGGCGATTTTGTACATACCCGATGCGTTTCCCCCTTCCCCCACAGGTCCTTCTTGCATCCGTCGAGAGCAAAATTCCTTTAGGTGCTTCGAATTCGTAACGGGTTGGTGTATATGTATATCTTGTTGCTGGGGGAAAATATTAAACGCGGCAGGTTGGCACTTCCAGTTATTGCGCAGCCATCTATTTTTTTCTTCCGACACATGCATTCAACAAGTCTATAGAAGCCATTAAAATATTTTTTTTTCCAAACGCACGCCTTTAAATAACTACTTGTATTATGTGAGCCGTGGTTATTTCTTTCTTTGTGGGATTTATAGATGCAGCAGATACCAATTGATTTGCTATTGTTGAGCGGTTTGTCTCCTTACGTTTACAGAGACGCTGTCGAAATCCTGTACCGCATGTCCCGGCCAGCCTTTGTGTGCACCGACAGACAGAATATCCTGACGTCCAATTGGAGAAGCCGAAATCACGCTGCCACACATCTTGAAGGCGCTCGGTCTAGCGAAGAGAAGCACCAAGGTAAGTCAATACAAACGGAAGAAATCACAATCTTTCGGTGATTCCGTAAATAAATAAGATACATCGACGGTATTGAGAATAACAATACTATGAAAAAAAAAAACTGCAGTTTTTATAAAAGTACGTGGAACCTAAATTGCGAGGGAATCTTCCACTCTTCGTTGCTTCTTCAGCTTTCTGTCAAAGCAATCACAGCACCTTCTGATTTGTTCTCATCAAACAATTCCACCATGAAAATATATGGGACGTGCTAAGTGTATCAGCAATCAGAAAAATAAGCGGGGAAAACGCGCTGTTGTAGATGCTACACCACCAGTTCGAACCATGTTGTCGGAGAGATCTGCACTCCCGCCGCAGAAAGTATGATTGAGCCATGAAAAGACATCGATATGCAGAAATAGAAATGTCACACACTCTAAAAAATGCCAGTGCGTTTACTTTCCCGCACAACATTCAGAGAGCCAATCACAGCAACTTACGGAGGCATATCAGCGAATCACAATGCCGAAACATATGTTTAGACCAAAAATCGCACTCTCAGTTGTGACATTAAGCAATGCAAAACGTCACGCTTGCATTACTTAATGTCACGACTCAGACTGCATTTTTGGTCTAAACATATGTTTGGGCATCGTCATTCGTTGATCTGCCTCCGTAAGTTTCGGTGATTGGCTCTCCGAGTGTTGTGCAGGAAAATAGACGCACTGTTGTTGTTTGTTTTTTTTTCTAGAGTGCCTGCCATATTTCCGGCGCTTTACTGGACTGCCATATGGTCACTCTGGTGTATTTCTATTGGAAGTAAGACATGCACAACGTCAACGGTTTTTGACGTTGATGTCGAACTACTCCTCAATTTATGAAGAACACCGGAAAATGCTTCTTCGCAATCTAAGATCATAACTTCTGACCGTATACTTGTTTCACCTAAAATCCTCTACCAAATCGTAGAATAATCTGAAAACTAGAAAGATCAGGAGTTGAAACCGCTACTGCTGTTGTTGTCGTTGTGACAGAAATTCGTTCTCTTGTGGCTTTCATTACGTTGTAGGCATAGTTAGTATTAACCGCAGTCAAGGACTTCACGTACGCGACCATTGCTATAACACCCGGGATCGCAGGACACAGAACTAGACGATGCATCAAAAGTTTGGATTTTCGTGTTTGGTCGCTTACGCGCCCGCAGTACTAGGTGGTAGAAAATAAATTCTACCATGTAACCTGCATAAACTCTCTTCGTACGCTACTATTTTTTTAAAATCGATACAATAGCAAGTTATTGAATTGCAAATACAACTTCTATTTGCTTTTTTTTTTTCCTTTTCAGTTCCGTCCCATTTGAAGCAGCGCCAAGCCAAGAAATTCGTCTTAAGTATTATATGCCTGACAATTTTAAGGCAAGTTTCACCTTAATGGGGTTTCAGAGTGACTATTGCAAATTCGAAAAACGCAATGAGAGAATACAGTTTCACTGTATGAAGACTCGAAGAGCGTTGGAACCGAATGCAAAGCTGCGAGCTCGTGCTCGCAGATGTCGCTATTTATTCCTGTCCCAGCAAAACGGACTAAACGGCGCACAAAAACGTTTATGATCTCAAGAGTTGTACCCTCCAGTCTTGTAAGTGATGGGAGAGAGGTAAGTATATATAAACGAGTTCAATGTTTAATAAAAAGAACTCACAGGAAGCCAGCAGCGCAACCTCGACACAGCCAACAAACATGATTAAAAATGATCAATTCAAGTAAGCGTTTTCACCCATGTGAAACTTTGACTTTCGTGATCGGTAAACAGACAGGTAGACGCATTTCTGGAATTTGTTGCGAGATATATGAATGCTAACATAGGCGCAATGTCCGGCCTAAGCGGCAACCGCGAGAAAACTTCTGATAAACTCTGGGCTGCAGCCCCACAAAGGAAATTAACGTTTTAGCGTTTTCAACATTCTCGTGGGCCACACGTCCATGAAAAGTAGGTTGCGTAGGATCACCCGGAGCGCAAAACGTTTAATGTCGCCGGAAAATAAAAGTTATCTCAAATAGTGACATGTGTTTTTACTTATTCTGGTGATACGCTTTGTTTCAAACTATAGCACACGCTACTCGAGAAGTCACTACTCTCTGCAAACGCTGAAGGTGACAACATGGGCTCCTCCAGGCTCAGTGGTTCATTTGCGGCTACTCTCAGCGAACTTATGTTTGTATCTTGGTGTATTCTAAAGACGAAAATGTAATTATCGGATGTAGCCAGCTTTTTGTGTCGTTAAGTGTTAGGGAAGGCTCTAAATGATAAATTGGGATTCTGGGTATAGAGTCCCATGTCACTTTCCATCATAAGTGTAAAATAAGTGCAGCTGTATTGATTCAACGAATTTTAATAAGTCTTGCCTTTAAAAAATGTTTCCATCTTTCTCTTTCAACACCGAATATTATTATCGTGCAATAAATTGAATTTTTTGACTCATCATCTTTCAGCCCCTGTCTCTTTCTTGGGCCTTACAAGCATGCCCGTGAAACAGAGACCACGGCGATATTTTCCATCAGGATGCTCTATAATTGGCTATGTGCCGACCGAACAAAAAGTACGAATAAGTAATCGCTTTGTCTTGAATAATGAACTGATGATTATCTGAACTCCCTCGGCGTTTTCATTCCTCCGGTGAACATAAGGTATTTCGGAACTCTCTTGCCTCTCTGGAAAAATATACAGGGTGTTTGATTTCAATACGAACTGATTTATTTTACGAAATCCGTGAAATGTACATTGATGCGTTTTGTGCAGGTGAGTTCTACGGTCGGGTCATAACATAAAGGGTTATTCCTCACGTTACGTCGGACAATTAACTAAAATTTGCTAATTACTTTTTAATCAGCGAAAATAAACGTATGCTCCAGTTAGAAACTTGCTGAGCGCCATTGAAAACCACCAAATCAGTCAATTCTGGATGGACTTGAAACACGTTGGAAGCGCTGGGGTACGATAAAGTTACCACTCGCGCAGCGGGTACGAGGCTAACGATGGGAAAACGCGAATGATGAGATTATCATCTGCGTTTTCCCACCGCTATCCGTGTGCCTATTGCACGACCGGTAACTTTAGCGTGCTTCAAGTACATCCAAAATGGACTAATTTGATGCTTTTCGATGACGCCCAGCAAGTTTCTAAATGGAACCGTACGTTTACTTTCACTAATTAAAAAGTTACCGAAGAAATATTAATATAATATACGACGTAAAGCGAGGAAAAAAAAACCTATATTATACCTCCCTGTCAATATAACTCGCCTGCACAAAACGCATCAGTGTACCTTTCACGGATTTTATAGAATAAATCTGTTCGAATTAAAATAAAACACCCTGAATATCTCGACTGAATGAAACTTATGCGGCCATAAAGTAGCAGCAGGGACCAGCGTCATAAAATATGCCGAGAGCGGGACGTGATGCCAAGGATTATTCCAATTTACTTGGCACAATTCAGTTACTTATTCGCAAGTCAACGATATATAGGAGTTCACTGTAGAATACGCATAAACAATATATTGGGCGATGGTGACTCTTTAGTCTACTAGGAAACGTTGAAATAGCATATCTTAGATGTTAAGAAGTGTTTAGAGATTTTCCACAATATCCTACTTCAGGGCTTGCCTAGTGAAAGACAAGAAACAGTCAAATTCAAGACCATCTAAAATGCGTCTGGGTACATGAAGACTGATGTCTTTATGAGCTTTTTTGCTCATCCGCTGGTCATGGCCATGTTTCAGTCGAGACAATCTCGAATGAAAGAGAGAAAGAGATGAAATACATTATTGTTGTGGAGAGAGTGGTATCTCGTATGAAATTAATGCTCATCTCGTTTCAAGAAAGTCGGTCCGATCGATTGTCTTCAATTCGAAAGCAACCCTGAAACTAGATATAAACAAACATTTCACCTGCGTTCTTTGGGTTTTATGACATAGTATCATGAATGCGTTTATTTCTTCCGGTCAGTTTGCGCCTATTGACAGCTGCCCAGTAGCCAACAGTATTTTAATGAACGTTAGAAAGGACAAAAGTATCTCCAAAATCTATTTATTTATCCACTTATCAGCGTCCTCATCGCCCACGATACCCGCGTATCGTACAGCACGGGAAAGACCAATTAATAATGGCTGGACTCCATGGAGCGATGCTGCTAACAATCCACGAATTTCGCCCGCCAGTGTTCGCTCATTGCGCGGCGCCAAACCAGCAGCCACTGCGCGGCAAGCTATGCGGAGCGCAAGTTCGTCTGCTTCTTGCACGGAGGTCGCAATGATGTCAGAACGTTAAACGCTCATTGGCTGATTGAAAGCCTTTCAATCGAAGCCAATCAGAGCTCGTCGGCGTCTTGACGTCACCACAACTCCTGCGGAAGAAGCGGACGACTTGCCTTCCGCGTACGAACGTGCCGACGGACGAAATTCGTCGCTTGTTTGCTGCCTATTCGCGCCTTCCGTTCTGACTCATGAATGCGATTGATCCCGGGATGCTCAGCAAGAGAAGCGTCATGTTCAGTGAGTGCCTTAGCGCAGATGGCCTTTCTGAGTCTCCTTTTCCGTTTCGTCATTGGTTAAGATTTTTTTTTTTTTTTTTTTTGCAAAGACCGCGATATTCGTTATGCACACACCTCGCGGGGAGATTTCGGCACGGATGTTCTCTTTTTTAGGTGAAGACTCAGAGGCTAGAATTATGAAGTAGGTTGTTTTAAATGGTATGAAGCTATACTGCCTAAAACATATGGGCACTAATTAGCAAATGATAAGCTTCTTCACCAGTGGCAATAGTTTCAATAAACATTCTCAATCTATTGAAGCTCTTTCCGTATAGAGGTTTTGATGTCGTGTGATAATAAGCAGCTAATTAATCTGTTAGATTTTATTACCTGTAAACAAAAGTCTGCAGAAAGAGCTTGAATGGCTTAATACTCTTAATGAAAGCATTCCTACTGGTGCAGTTACTTCTTATTTTTTTCTGCCATTTGAGAGTTAATGTAGTATCCTGTGATCATATAAATTGAACACGCAATTACAGAGTTACAAAAACAACGACGAACAATTATCAACGTATATTTTGTATACGTGATTACAAACCATCTGGATCTAAAGACCGTTTTCTCAGCTCGTTCTCAAAGTAAATTTACCATGAACAGCAACTATCGGCGGAAAACAGGCAGGCACCGAAAATACGATATATAAAATGTTTCGCACCAATTTTCCAAGGCGAAATTAAAGCTATTTTCATTTTTTGTTACGAGACAAAATGCATGGCAATCATTTAAGGAGAAATGTTTTTTGTCTTTTCTGGTTACAGCATTATATATTACTTCTTTATTATTATAGAAAAAAGGTTGGTTTGCGGAGGCGAGCTGGTATTGCTTCATGATAGAGACGAGACCGAGAAAATCTACAATAAATGTTTAGCTCTCTACAGTCTTGGATCTCCATGATAGTTAATGACGCTACACGAATGAGAAACTCAAGGAGCACAAGTTTTGCAATACTTTGTACGCGAATTATATTTTATTTTGAACGAAATGCATTCTTATTCATTTCTTATTACAGTTAAAACAACATCAAGAATATGGCATGTTTTAATCGCGTTTTACACTTCCAAAAAAACTGAAACGTCGCAAAAAGACAAAAAAAAAAAAACAAAAAAAAAACTCGGAGTTTCGTGTTTGTCCCTCGCTCCAGGGTTACCATGGCTATCCTTAACCAGCTCGTTTGCCTGGTTGCTTTAACAGCCACAAAAAAAGTCCTTATATGCACTTCCTTGTATTTTTACACATTACAGGTTACAAAAAACAACAACAACGGAGTTTCTTTAAATAAAACCAGAACTTTACTATTCAAGTGCAGTGACTCATTCGTTTTTGTTTTGTTTTTTTGTTACAAGACGAAATGCAGTTTAGGATAAGCACAACAAAACATATGCCTTGCGAGAATCCTTTAAAAA
The DNA here is from genome assembly GCA_013358835.2 of Ixodes persulcatus. Classification (NCBI taxonomy): domain Eukaryota; kingdom Metazoa; phylum Arthropoda; class Arachnida; order Ixodida; family Ixodidae; genus Ixodes; species Ixodes persulcatus. Next base: position 83,979 of record JABSTQ010009847.1, read on the forward strand.
GGTACATTATTTTAAATAATGAATGCTTTCGGAATAAAAAAAAGGACCTCGTTCTTCTATATAAGATTGGGGAGATCACCTCGTTATATACAGAGGGTGCTTAATTTTCATTCAAACATATTTATTTCATGAAACCCCTGAAAAGTGCACTGATGCGGTTTATGCAGGTGAGTTATACGACCACGGGGACATAATATAGGGGGTTATTCCTAACGTTACGCAGGATAATATTCTAATATTTCTTCATTAACTTTCTAATTACTGAAAATACAGATATGGTTTCAATTAGAAGCTTGCTGAGCGTCATCAAAAACCACTCGCTAATTTTTGACCGACTTGAAGCACGTGAGAAACGCGGGCGTTATACGAAATTACCGCTCGTGCAGCAGTAGCGCTAAGGAGTTGCGGATGATAATCTTATCATCCGCGTTTCCCCACCGCTAGCATTGTGCCTGCATGCACGAGTGGTAACTTTGGTGCACCCCCGTATTTTTCACGTGCTTCAAGTTCTTCTAAGATTGACTGATTAGAGGTTTTTGACGACGCTCAGCAAGTTTCTAATTGAAACCGTATGTGTATTTTCACGAATCAAAAGATGTACTTAAATTTTTTGTTAATTATCTGACTTATTGTGAAGGTTAGAAGCCTAAAAAATGTACCCCTGGCAGTATAACTTTGCTGCACAAAAGCTGCATTAGCGCACCTTTTAGGGATGTTTGATAGTATTATATATTTGTTCGAATTAAAATAAAACACCCTGTACATACATTGTTATAAGTACATTATCTTATTAGCTTTATTGACATTCTTATATGTGCACCTCTTCTTTTAATTTGTGTTTTTTGTTAAGAAAGTGGACACCGAAACGTACAAATAAATATTAACAATGCCCTCTCTCGATATTCAGTTGAAGAATATTGTACCCGAATTTGCATAATATTGTACCTAATATTGTACCCGAATTTGCACAAAAGGCATGTTTAAATCACCAGAGAGACTTTAGTAATTCACCCGAAGAAGCGCTTGATGTAAATACGATTTTATCGAATCAGCGTATTTAACGAGTAAGCTAACATTACAAGATGCACTACAAAGTATTTATTTTCCCCTCCCTTATCACATTTTGTGTCGCACCATTAAATTCACCTTTATGCGAATTTACGCTAGCCAGTTCATCGATTAGCAGGACCAACAATGTTACAGAAAGTTAGTACAACCCTTCCCTTTTCAGCCGAATAAAAGCTTGTTTTCCGTAGAATCGCGCAAGCCACAGTGGGACCTGCGCATAATTCTCAGTATGACTCAATATGATTCAAGGAAAATCCAATCCATCAACTGTTCACTGTGTCTGCACCGATCCCGGGAAGAAGGCACTCTTGACAATCCCAAGAAGACAAATCGTCACGATGAACGATTCGCCGCGGTTCAACAAAGCGCTGCCGTGTTCGTGCCCTTCGCACTGAGACTTCTCGAAATGACAAAGATCTCAAGTCAGTGTCGACTTCAGAGATCTTTTTACCCTGATTCTACACGTGACATCAAGGGGCGAGGCGGCGGCCCACGCGCCCTTGGTAGCCTTCTGTGGTGGCGCTAAGGATTCTCAGAATGAACTCCTCAACTGAATAGAAAGAAGTCTCGGCCGCGCCGACAATGGTCCTCGCGTAATGAAAGGGTACAGACAATGGGACCCTGGCTGGCTGAGCTCTCGTACTGATGCGCTTATCACGGCTATAGTGCTATGCTATGACCACAATATTCTCTTGTAAGATCTTAGCCTGTCCTTATAGTACATTGTATATAAGCTAGAAACGTTGTGTACATTTAATAAGCAAAAAAGAAAAAGAAAGCAGAGACAAGGTTGAGAAAGGTATACATTTCGCATTGACGTCTATCGTGACACTTAGATCAAGAAAGAATGGGAATGGCAAGTAAACAACATCCCCCCCCCCACCCCCCCCCCCCCCCTCAAAAAAAAAAAAATCGCAAATTATGCTCTTATTCACTTGGAATTTCTCTGTTGTATCCTTATTTCAGGGTATACATGTCATATTTTGTTAATCTCTCCTAAGCTGTATAGTAACATGGTCAAATACAAATTTATTCACTATTAGGGATTCCAGAACATATAAACATATCGAGCCTTTACCTTATCCAATATATATTAAGTATAGCAGACACATCGCAGGAACCGCACCATCTGGGTAAAAAGAGTCGACGCGGTAGTCTTCGGCATTCTCGCGAAGTTGACGTTCTGAAACCACTTCCGAAGAAAAAAGCTTGTGTTCGCTTCAGCCAATAAAACGATTCTAACTAAGGTGGTGCATTAAAATTGTCGGCAAATGTTGCCTAAAACATAAAAAATAAAAAACCTAGAAATAGAACTTCCATCGTAAACCAGAGACACGGCAAAATAAAAAAAAAACGGACAAAACAACAAGTCTCAATGTATAGCAATGTATAGCTGAGACTTGTTGTTGTTTTGTACGTTTTTTTATTTTGCCGTGTCTCCGGCTTACGATGAAAGTTCTTCACCAGCTCGCCTGTGCTTCTACCCTTTCTTCGTAGAAATAGAATGCTGGAATAATAAAATCTAAAAATAAAGTATTTTCATTACTTCAATTTCGAGGGTTCATGTTACGAGCGTACAACCATGGTAGAAGATGTGCATATAAAAACACTTAATCTCTTTAACGCCTAACAAAAGGCACACATTCTTATTATTCGAATAATGAGAAACTGGAAATCAGAGAGACAGGGGGCACATAATTGAATCTGTACAATAAAAATAAAGCGTCCCACATAATCTTCGTCTAAACATCAAACGCAATAACATAGCTGTGCCTGGTACTGATATACAGTTTACTATTTGTGACAGGGGAGCACTAAGAGACCTGCATGCCAATGCTGAAATTGATAATCAATTGAGGCGATCAAAACGCTGCTTTTAGACACTAGTGATTGCTGTCTTACTTTAACGTGGTATAGCGTAATGGGCGAGGAGTTGAAATGAGTTACAGTACTCGCCGGCGCAGCAGGGACGCCCAAGATGACTATGAATGAGAAACATTGTGAGGTCAACCTGTGGTAATTACAAATAAAAGTATTGAATAATATTACCGAGACGCATATGCGTTTGTGTTGTCCTCAAAGTAACCCCAATATCGGCTAGTTTTCACCATGTTTTTCCTCCAGAAGCACACGTGCATCCTTACATTATATTCGGGGTTTACGATAACCTCTATGAATTTTCAGAGCGACTCGAGGCGGTTCCGAGGACATACAAATGAATGTGCTAAGGAGCTATCGGGTGGACTGTTTCTCATCTATACTTACCAGTAACAGAAACAGATACATCTGGATTAATGGTCTTGCTAATATCGGCAGCGGGTACCTCAAAGGCAATACAATTACTCGTCAGCTTCCTGCTGGCAACCCCTTTTTCTTTTGTGTTGCCCTGCATTACGGCAGATGGTGTAGTCCTGCGAAGTTTCCGGTATATTCTCGGTTGTGAGCTTGAAGGGTGGCTGCCCTCGAAACTTCAGCGAAGCATCGCTACGTTTTGTCATGTAGCAAATCGTTGCTAAAGTTGTCGTGCATCACTGCACTGTCGTGTAACGACATCAAGCTAAACGCCACAAAAAAAATATGCGCATACATTAAACCAATGAAGGGAATCTTTGCAAGCCGTCGAGCAACTGGCGAGTAATTCAGGCCATATGAGAATATTGAACGAGCGCCGAAATCCCTGCCCTGCGACACTCCACTTTTAAATAGCGTACGAGGTGGGGCCGGTGTAATGTGGGCTAAAATGCAACAGAATCGCTTTGGGCCTCGGTAACTTCGAGTGCTGCTTTACCTGCAACTGTTAGCGTAAATCAGACCGCGAGGATTCCTGCAAGGCTAGAATCATCGATTAAGGAACCGTGATCCAGCAGTTGGCCGCAGAGTTCCGCGGAGACAACTCGCAGCAGGAGAGATTCGATTACCTTTCCGTCTGATAAACCTATAATAAAAGACCTCGCAATCGCAAGAAGGCTGACACACACGAAAAAAAGGTTCCTACAGCACGGATCAACAGGGAAGAATAACAATTTCAATACCATTTTCATCAACCATTCATGACAAAAACTTGTTTTCATACTTTCTTTTCCCGACTCCGACTGGCATCGTGCGGGAGTTCGACGGTTTCTTGTCTTTGCTTAAAAATACGCTGACACCCTCAAAAATATTTGCTTTATTTTTTGCCAGGCGATTTATTACGGTGTCAGAAGACTACCCAATAAATATTTTGCTACAGTGTCACGCATATTTTAAATAAAGTAAAAAAAAAAAACGCAACTTCTCGAAACCGAAACCGAAATGGCCTCAGGAGGAAGGAGAAATATAGAGGAGAGAGTTGATTGAAGTCACATGGCTGTGAAACGTTTTTTTTTTCGTCAATCAACGTATTTGCGGCTTTTTAGAAGCCACAAAAATGGGTATCATATTTCTTTTCTATTTTAATATTGACTGTGCACCTTCGACGACCCACGACTTTGATTATCTTTGGTGGTTGTGTCTAAACCATAGAAAACGGCACATGACCACGGAGAAGAGAGTGAGCGCGACTCAAACCAGCCAGTTTTCGATCGGCGGTTTTTGGGAGGAAAGAAAACGAATTTCGAGCCACCAATTGTGACCTGGGTAGTTGTGCTCTCATATGTCATGTACAAATAAAACCCTTAGTGAGCGTAAATATCCTCTCAGTGTCCCTTTAACGCTTTCAGTAGAAATCTCATAGAAAATACCTAAGTACTTTGAAAAGCTATTGCCGAATAAATTTCAACACAAAAAGTTCAGACGGCAGGGCTTTACACCCATAAAAAGAACACAAACTATATTTCTGTGCTTTCTATATAGTTGGAATTAGGAGTTTATAGGTTGGAGAGACTGTTACGAAGAAACCGAGCCAATTTATATTAAATACTTTTACATTATGGAAATTAGCTTTGATGAAATATCAAGATAACAAATTCATCATCCAAAATCGCCTTTTGGCTCGCATAATTAAGTAGGTAGAGAACGTTATGATGTAAGTTATTTTACTGTGAAATTGTGTCGTTATGACACTGTATGACACTACTCAACAACCGTGGTTTTGACTTTGAAGAAACGTAGGAAAGCGGAAAGTAACAACTAACATACGAGGGTCGTTAGAAGAGCAGCGATATTCAAACGTTCAGACATGTCATCTGCTTTTTAACATCTGTGGACTGCCCGCAACTTGTCTATTGCCGGTTGCTACCACTTCTAGATAACACATTCTAGGGTCTTTGCACGTTCTTCAAAAAGGAGTAGTGAATGTGTTAAAACGGTAAACACCCATAGCCTTTAAGAGATGAACCTGCGAATTATTCCGTTGGAATGTTTCAGTTTGTCTCGGTGTTCCCTTTGATTCCAGACACACCGCAGTATTTTCATCATTCACACACAAAACATGTTGATAAACATCTGGCCACGAGAAAAATACAAAATCAGTTTCAGGATAAAATGATTTCTCCCGAAATAGAAATTCGTTATTAGCTACAAAGAAGAGTTGCTGTTTAATCCTCAATTGTTTTCGAGGTGTTACATTCACGTTACGAACTAGTTCCACTATACTTTGTCTCATCCCACGCCTGGTCCAATCTCGTTTCACGCTAAACTATTACATGCTTAACATTGATTAGGGGGGGACGAATAATGCTCTGAATAAAAAACCCTGTATGTCGTGGCTTTTGTTTGCAATGTAGAATTCATGCGTCACTCAGTGCTATTCAATTCGAACCACTATCCGCGAATCCCCATCAGCGATCTGAGACGCAGGCACCGACACGTGCATCGTAGCGAAATACCGCGCAATTTCTAAGTGGCTCGTGATTTGATCTGGCGGTCCGTAGCTTTTGCATTTAGTCCATCGTAGGGTGAGACGAAGTATAGGCAAACCAACAACTATCACAATTCGCCGGCATTACAAAAGCAGCTCACTGCCGACCCCAACCATTCTTCAGCAATATCGGCGGTTACGGGACATTTTTTTTTTTTTTTTTCTACTGGCTGGTGAAGAACACTCGGAAATAGGTTCTACGCTGTTCCTGACTCGAATGCGGCAGTGTTTCTCATTTGTTCGACCAATGGCACGAGGACATTAAAATACATTCTACTGCCCTGTAAGTATGTGCTCTGGTGCGACGTACGCAAACGTGGTTTGGCTTCAAATCGAAGTCAAGTTTTGTTTAATGTCGCTCGGCAATAGTTAAACGGACATTAATTAAGAAAAAAAATCAGTGATGTGTTCATTAGTTAAGGTTTCGTCAATGGAAAGTTCACACGAATGACAGAGTGCTGTTATGTGTTGTGGTGAAGACAAGGTTTTGCCCCCTTGACCGCCGTTGCGGTCAATATCTCTACCGCTGTCCATCATTTGAATTGCCCTGATTTATAAAACATCCGGCCTTCTTACAGCAATACGGCGATATGATCTCCTAAACAGCTGGGAAAGACACTAGTAATAAAACAAAGGCCGGCCTGTGCCACAGAGCAGAGTTAAAACTATGCGTCAATGATGAAAGCTACATTCACGAATTGTTTGGGAAAGCAGGTATGCTAAAAGGACTCTTACCCCACTTTTTTTTAACAGGCGTCGTGGATTGTCACAAGACACAGAGCTAATTGGCTCTTCCGCAGCCAAAGGTAAAAAGAAACGAACAAAATGTTTACACTTTTTATTGTTAAACTTTATTTACTTTCTTTATGTGCGTGATATGTAAACATTTCTTAAAAAAAGAGTATGGGTAAAGCAGCCTTTGTCAGGTGTTCATTAGCGCCTTTTGCCTGTTTCCCGGAAGATTGTTGGAAAGACCGTTCATGCCAACATAACACAACAAGAAACTATGACCTTGTGACAACGGACTCGTGAGAAGACTGCTCCTCTCTACCAAACCGTTAATTTGTAAAAGTATTAATTCCCTTAAAAAAAGAATAAAATGTGCATGCGGTTTTCACGTTTGGCATGCAAAATCACCGCATCTAATTAGACGTTTACTTAAAAAATATTAAAATTTTAAACATCTAGGACAAAGAAAAAAAAAAAAAAACATGTAAGCGCTTTTTTGTGTGAAATGTGAAGTTCCACGTCAGTATGTTCAGTGGCTAAAATAATTCAGATGCGTGACCCAGGTTCGAGCAGTCAAAACCAAAGATGGGCAAAATTAAAAAAAAAAAAAATGTGCTTGAATACAAAAACAAAATACTTTCATAAAAAGGTATAAAATTAAAAGTTCAATTAAAATTTTAAGAAAAGTATTTATGTACAAGATACAAATATAACGAGAGTATTTTATAATCCCCATATACCCTTTTTTTTTTTTCAAATACATTTTGTTCCCAAAGACTAACATCTTAGGCTTTATTTAACCCGGGTAAAAAAAAATAACATGGTAAATAAAGTGGAGTTTTATATACTATGAGTAAAGTCTTCAGAAAGAATGTTGCAGCTCCAAAGACAAAATTTGTTTGTCATAACTTCATTGGCGTATACAACATAAGGAAAAAACAATGCATTCAGAGTAAGATTAATTTAAACGGCTTGCTTGATGCATCGCCTTTTCAAACATGTTGTTATTTTCTATGTGTTTAAAAACTAAATCACCCAACCAAAAAGCAATATTTGTACTCGTCCCATTAATTCCTTGCTTTGCTCTTCCTTTTTCCTTCAATGTTTATTCGGAGTTAAAATCTTAAAAGCGCAGCAAGTTTAATGCTCTTTGCATGACTCCCTTCGCGAAGAGTGCCCACTATCACATTTGATTGCGAAGAGCAGTGCTCAAAATTGTATTTGGGGCTGTAGTTGAAATGCATGTATTTGAAAGTCCCAATATTAAGTATTTAAATACAGTTGACAAATACATTCCCCGATATGTAATTAAATATAAAATGCAAAATGCTCAATGTATTTTAAATACATATTTCAAGTGCATTTGAGATACTGCCCATTCCTGGTCGAAACATACACCGCATAAGCGTGAATGCCAATAAAACACATGAAAGTTATAACTGTCTGAAAGATAGGGCACACGCATCATGCACTCCTTGCTACGAACCGATATTGAACAAGAAAACTCGCTGTTATCTTCAAAATCAAATTAATTGCGATTGAGTAGTGTCAGTGTCTGACACCATGTTCCAACATCGAATATTTCATTAAAAAAAAACCATCTTCAGCACACAGGCAAATATAAAAAATTGAACTAGCATGACGTAAAAAATCTTAAAGTACTATGTTTTAATTTGATCAAATGAGAAGTTCCTTTCCTTTGTGAGGAATTTTAATTTAGGGCTAGGCACTTAATCAATTAACCTACCGATTAGTCAATTAATGCTTTATTAGCGATTAATTTTTTTAACCCGTTGATCGGTTAAATTTTGACTAAAATAAACTTCAGCGCTTTTATTACGGAAACGTGGACTAGTACACCTGTGTGAAAGTAAACTTTAGGTGCAATATTGACCTAAAGTAACTGTAGGGGCGAGATTTGTGACTCCAAACAAGTGGAGAAGGTTCTACGTGTCCCAGCCACTTCAACGCCGTGCGAGTGTCCATTTAGCGCAGTAAAGACTATTGTGAAGAATCAATGGTGTTCGCTATTGCCGAAGAATATCAACGCACCTCTTTGCCTCTGCGGCTGAAGTAATAATTTGTGAGTGTGAAAGCTTTTTTTCTGTTCTCAACTACACTTCAATGGTTGATTTAAAATATTAAATTGTACACTGTGCCGTTTATCACAAATTCAGCAAGGACAAAATGTTTACTTTTTACTTTTTTAGAGTAATTTGCATGGGAATGAACAACACCGATTTCTTAATCGATTAAAGGGTGGCAATTATCCGGGCTAAAATTTTTTGATCGACACCTAGCCCTAATTTATTTAACATTTAAGATTGACTACAAACCGACAAGTAAGCGCGTGCAAACAAGTAAGCGCGTGCAAATAATTAATTAGGCCTGCGTCTTCACGTCAAAACTAAACGGATCGAGCAAATTATATTTTTATGACCGTGACGAGGTTGTGGCATCGTTCATGGCTATTACACTGGCAACAAACTGTTAACTATGCTTAATGTCTAGACAATAGAAGTACTATTTTCAGAGTATTAGAATGACTTACACATTCAAGCAAAGAGAAATCCTAAATGGTGAGTGAGGCTAGTTGGTTCGTGGTACGGAAAAAAAGAGCCAAAAACTGGGACAGAGTAAAGAAGACGACAACACAAGGCGCATACGGAAAGAAAAGCGTCAAAAACAGGGACAGAGTAACGAAGACGACCACAAAAGGCGCCTTGTGCTGTCATATTCTTTACTCTGTCCCAGTTTTTGGCGCTTTTCTTAGAAACCCTAAAACATGTGAAACACAACTTCGAAGCGAAGCTATTCAGAAGTTTGGACGACTCTTTGTGACACAAATTCGTTGACGATCGGATGCTGGAAGGAAGACTACAAGCCCGCCACACCTTCGAAGCGGAAACTATAGCTCAACCAATCCTGAAAGAACCATAAAATTGAAATTAAACTTTTAGCCGAAGGCAACTGCGAAACATTAATTTCCAATGGGCCTTTTAAGAACTCACCCCCCACGGGGGCCAAATTATTTTTGTTTCATGCTTTAACCACCGCGGACTGGAATAAAACCTTATGCTCTACTTGTAACCAAAACAAACACACACTTATATAAAGTAACAAGAAAAAAATACTCCAGATATCCCGAAACAATGAAGCGAACGCGCCGCAAAGGAACCCATTGAGAATTCTCGGGGAGAAAACCATACCACTCTTGCGGAATGCCTTACATTGAGGAAACTCCTGCGAAGCTCATAGACCAGCGGCAATCAACCGCAACATAGTACAAAAAAAAAAAAAAAAACCACAGGAGTGGTGCGAGACATTTTCCAGTATCGTAGGATGAGAGAGTAAACAGTAAGCGTGTATCCCGAGGCAAAAAGGAAAAGGGCGTGGAAATGCCATTCCACGAGCGGAAATCTATTCCAGAAGGTCGTTAATGGCGCTCTGAATGGTCGCACACACAAAAGACCAATGAGGAAGCTGAAAAAGAGACAAAGAAACCGAGAGTTTACCGCGGGTTGAAGGTTTTTTATGTCTCGCCAAGCATTACTGACCGCCGCGGCGTGGGAGCGGGAGCGCTTTCTCGGATAGACGCCAGGCGGACGCGGACCGGCGCAAGAAGTCGTGACACAGCCTGATGACGTGTTACGTACCGTCTTGTTTGCCGACAACAGAACAATCAGGGGTTACTGAGCGCCGCCTCCGAGTCGACAATGCGTGCTTGGGGGAAATTACGTTTCACTGTGTCATGCGCCGACATGTTTAGGCAGGCACTGACGTGCCACATGCGATCGACTTTTGGGCGTACATACATGTACGTATGGTTGTCTCTTAACCGTCAAGGACAGATGCGTGTAAACGTAATGCATGTTGTAAAGTCGCGGCCTGAACGAGGTTGTTACGCGCGTAACTATGGAGGCTAAAAATAAAGTAATTACGATTAATTCCCCAGAAAGCTCAGTAACATAACCTAACCTAACTATGCGTCACTTACTCTCGTTTAAACCTCACACGTAAGTCCAGAGAACTATACTCGTTTCTGCCTTACCTTATGCCTTTTCTATGCGCAGCTCATCATGACACTTATATGATTGGTTTCACGGCACGCGGAAAACAAAAACTGTACTTGTGGCATAAAGACAATGAGAGGGTAATAGATAGTAGGATTTGCATTTGCGGCCGTTTAATTATGTTAGATTTCAATATTTGGTTTTTGGATACCGAAAAGAAGAAAGAAAGCAATATACAATTGAGCCTTCGGGTTTACTGTGCTGCTCACTATAGCTCGCTCCAGGGTGCCAGAGGACATGCCGAATGCTTCAAAGGCCCACAGCTCAGCAGCACAAAAATAAAACTTTCCTTTCCAGGCTAAGACATAATGAGTGCAATTTTCACGTCTTTCAGTTTGATAACGACTGACGTCAAAATGGCGCGGATTATTATCACGCGTAGCGCCGATTCACAGTAAACGGCCCAGAGCATTATACTCGACAACAAAATCTTGGTGCGCCACTATTCGAGGGCAGGATAACTTACCGCTGTATACACATCTATAGTGGAAAAAAGTTTCATTGTTTTATGCACTGAAATATTCAGGAAAATGCTTGCTACTTTGATAGAGTAGATTTTATTTTAGAAGGATCAAGCAATATTTTTACTTGGTTCTGATGCTCAGACTAAACAGCTCACGTTCATAACGGACTTTTTTTTTTTTTTCACAAGCTGTTTTTGTGAAGAAGTGCATTTACGAAGAATATATAGCTATTCCTCCAATATATTTTTCGTTTCTCATACGGATAGCTTCACCACATAGCAGAACAAAATCGTATTATAACACCTCGGCGATGTATTAGGCGTCTAGCTTGTATTGCCAGAAGTTGAACACAATGATGCCGTAAACATAAAAAAAATAACGAACTAGCAAAAAACAAAAAAAACAGTTACGTTTTATGAAGGTTTTTGTAACGTCCTACCGATATAATAGCATGCGGGAAAGAAGGTTCCATTGATCACCATGGGCTTCTTTTTCATTGTAACTTGTAAAAGACGGTTGAGAATGCTGTACGAGAAATCTCCAACAAACATAATTTAAATGCTAAAGAACTTCCCCCTTTAAACAGCTGTGCCATTCCTCCTTTCTAGTTTGGAAGGGTGAGACAACAGTTGTAATGAACGAGAGCATGGTCTTCGGAATAAAATTGTTGGACACGCAAATTCCCTATTGCCTATTTTGTCTCCATTTATCCCAACTTGCACGCGTTTCTTTGCATTGCATATCCGACCGAACTTCCGGAAAACGTCATTGACGTGGGGCAAATCGCTTTCAAATTTGCTTACTACAATATACTGCAGAAACCAAACAATAAACCGACAGAGTACTCTCAAGCGTCTAGTCTTGCAAGAATAGATCTTTTTCACATAAAGACGCCACCCGGCGGTGGATGTACGAATTAGAGAACACGACTACCTAGCGAGACCGGCGAGATGGCGGTGACCGCGATGCAAGCAACCATGGCCCGGTTGGCCCAGTAGCGACGACGAGTTCGGTATACACGTATTCCGCCAATGTAGCGCATTTTACGCAAAACTACGTTGCAATGCACGATGGCGATGAAGGAACTGGGGTAAGAGGTTCATACGGAGTCTAGGTAGGCCTAGGTAGGTCTAGACGGTGTTCGCCTAAACCCGGTCGACGCGATGACGCTGTAGTCGATAACTCGTAGCTTTCTTCCGCTTACGCCGATCAGCCACCGGATCAACCGGGTGCAATTCGAGCGTTTGCCGCTGGGCGTCGGGAGCCCACAGCATGCGTAGAACTCTTCTTGAAAAATATCCATTGTCTTAATCAGTTTGCTATTTGTCAAAGCTATCAAGACAAGCTAAGGGTATAGAAAATATTCTTGAAGTGAAGAGTCACTGGCCGTATTCCTTCTTCCAATTTCTTTCTTCATGTCGTTATTATATAAGTTTCACGGCGATGAAGTACATTTTGTAGGATCCACGGGTTCCCCGCAACCCTATATAGGCCTAGCCCAGGCAGGCCGTAGGTGCCGCCATGTATTGGCGCGCGACCCGAATGCGAGAGGAGGTCGCATTCACCTGTACGGGGCTCTCCTCCCTCGCCTTTCTCGGGTGACCTGCCGCGGGCAAACTCTTCGGGAACATTCCTTGGTTGCGTCCACCCCACCGGAGAGCGAACCTACTACCGTCAACCACGGGCGCGTTCATTTCCCGCAGGCTATGTAAGACGGCCCAAAACAACGTCCGGGGGCTTTCGGCGGGGGAGGGCCTCGCTCGACGGAGCTGTTTGAGCTTTCTTTCCCATTCCTTGAATCTGCCTATTGCGGCAGCGCGGAGTCCGACCGGTGGTCCTGTCACATTGTGGCAGCGCCGATACTTCGGACTTTATCGAGGGCAAAGCGTTTTACAATTTCAAGTCAATAAACACGTCGCTCTATGGACCCACATATGTTATGTGTTTTTTTGTAGAACACTCCCCTCCCCCCCCCCCCCAAACAAATGGGGAACCCACAATATTAATTTCATATCTTATTTATTTGTAGGATTTGCTCTTGCGTCCTGCTTTCTGTTGTGGGTGCGCGGTGACATTTATTTCACCAATGTCATCTGGGTAACAACAACGGCACTTCAAATCTGGGTGTCAAAACAACTAACTTCCAAGTACATTTTGAAGAATAAGAATAAAATAAAAAGAGCAGCGCAATGGTGGTGGATGTATGAAGCTAGACTCACTGCCACATCCTCTGGTTTGGCATAAAATTTAAAAAAAGTGCTTCAGGCTTATTTCAACCCCCTTCCTCACATGCTTCACTCTGACTAGAATATAATTAAACACACTAAAAAAAAGCTGTCTCGGTGTGCTGCCAAGATCGGTTAGATCATGGATGAATTCGTAACGCGGATCTGTTATTCTACTGATACCGACAACGTACCAAGTTTTAAGAAGCAATAGTTGACATTGCACAAAAAAGGAACAAAAGCAATCATTGGATTCGCACTCCCGGAGCGCCGACCGAACAGTGCCAGTGTTCACATTTTCACTTATGAATGGATGGTGCTACGAACGGACTAGGGTAACGAACTTGTATTATTTAAGGGGATTGGGTTTTCTATCAAACCCAACCACGTCGCTGTACCACCTGGGAAACCACATGCAAGAGTCACGTACCGACTTTTACGAGGATGCGTTGAACGGTCCTTTAGGTCCTATCAGGGTATGGCCTTATAGGCTTATGGGACGCGACCGACTGAGATAAAAGGCTCGAGGTACACCAAAGCACTTCTTATGAGTTGTGAATGCGAAAGCACGCACGCCGCTCTTCGCTCACTTCTTTATTCTGTGGCGTACAACGCGCTGACCTTGGGCGTGGAACGGTGGAACCGCTGCCTCGCGGACACGCAGCGCCATCGTGTGAGCGATCGTTCAAACTGTCGTGTGCCTTGCGGCGCGAGGAAGGAACAGACAGCAACGCAGTTTCCAGCAGAACGAACCCCTTGGTTTATTCTATGCGCAGTATATATTGCGACGCGCCGTACAACCGCTAAGAGGCGAGCGAACGTGGTGATCAGTGATAACGTACGCAACAGGGTGATAACAGTCAGGATGACACCACACAAACTCACGCGCAGCGGCCAATGAGAGCCTCGTCAACGCGCGCCAGCCAATGGGACCGAAGTGTAAAAGGTGCCGTTGGCTAGCTTTGCGCGTGGTTTCATTAAGGTGCCGTTTTGCATGGTTTCAAAGCTGATGGCGTCGGCTCGCTCCATGAGACAGTTAATACTTTCGCATTAAAAAGGTTCGGCAGGCTCTGGTACTGTTCCTCATTAGCCGAGTACTGCGTATTATTCTAAAGCTAATGCATCATAACCCTCATAAGTTATATCAGCATCTTCTTACTAGGGCTGAGCGATTACAGTAATCGATTAACATTCCTATTCGAATAAGGCGAATATTGCGATCAATATTTTAGAGCGCAGCTCTTAGGCGCCCGTTGCCGGCTTGAGCGGCGTCGCCGTCGGCGTAACCGCGCGTTGCATAATGGGACGTTTCCCATAGAAACGTCACACGCGACGTCACGAGGGTCACGAGTGACGTCACCGCGCGCTGCATTATGGGTAAAATTCCCCGCTAAATTTAGCATAAAATTTTCCCCGCAAAATATAGCGGGAAACTTTTACCGCTACATTTAGCGGAAATTTTTGTCCGCTAAATTTTCCCGCTAAATTTAGCGGAAAAAATTCCCCGATAAATTTAGAGGAAATATTTCCCCGCTGAATTTACCGGAAAAATTTCCCCGCTAAATTTAGCGGAAACTTTTTTCCGTAAATTCAGCGGGAAATTTATCGTCAATTTCCTGCTAAATGGTAGGCCAGCAGGAGAGGAAAAGGGGAGGGTACGGATGAGAAGGAGGGGCATACCCTCCTCTTCGTACCTTCCCCTTCTCCTCCTCAAGAGCTGCGCTCTAATTCGGCGTTACAGGGGATTGTAAACGTCTTTCATTTTTTTAACCAGATAAGTAATCGGTTGAATTTAGGGTTAGAAATATTTGTGGACAAAGAAGAATCACGGCGTTTTCTGGTGCTCACATTTATATTTTGGGAAGTAGCACTGTTGTCTTCAGTGCAAAGCACTTAAAAGTCCATACGACTGGCGTCCACAGCGATTATCAGGCAAAAATAACAGTATAAAGCATTTCATCTTTGAAATTGTTTGCTCGTGTCTTTGTCTTGTAAGTGGTACAGTGTGAAGTTATAAATGAGGACGTACATACAGTCCGCCATAGATGGTGCAGTCAAAGAAAATTGTATAGTTCGGACATTTTTACGGATATGTATGCGTGGAGGTCAGTAAACCGATTAATTGATCAATGAAAGGACAGCGATTAATAGGGCAAAACGTTTTGATCTACGCCCAGCCGTACTTTTCATAAATATGTATTCTCATTACGATTTCTTTCTCGCCTGTCGTAAGTCCAGCACACAGCAGCTTCGTCTTTTATTGGGCCACTATCAATCAATTACGTGGGAAGTTACCTTAGTTCAACCTTATGCCGTCGACATGCTCTGCAAACAAATAAGGATTGTGTTAGAATAATTCTGACAAAGCATTAGTTTTCACTGTACCCACAAGGCTGCTCGATCCTTAGTTCTACTATTGTTTTTATTTTGTATTATTATCTTTTGTAGCATATGGTGCACTGCCCTAACTTTTTTTTTTCTTGAATAAAAGGGGGGGGGGGGTAGTTGTACGATTGTGTGTTATGCATTTTGGGGATTTAATACCTCTCCTTTTAACCATCTTGTCCATTATGCCACTTAGCACTGTTGCCAAAAAAAGAGAAAAGAAAAACAAAAAGAAATTGGCACGAAGGAGGATTATGTGAGAGATAATATAGTGAGGATTATGTGTTGTTTTCTCAGAAATCGTCATTTCTCTTACACTACATCAAATTGTTTTGGGATACAAAATAAACCTTGTATATGTGTTTCTTTCTTGCCTAAAACACACACTGAGCACTTATAGGATATGCTTGCTACACACCATTGTGGATAGGATATGCTGCTAATACAAGTGAAAATTGACTGTTTTCACGTGATTCTTACGACGAATCCGTCCAGCCCCTCCCACTACAATAATTGGGAGCTTTAGTATACCGTTCCGAGAACTCCGATAACAATAGAGAGTTTTGGGGTGCCGTTTTTGCACATCCGATACGGTACAATGGGCCCTCCGGTACGAACTGCGCATGCGCTATCGTAGAAGTCTCGCGCATGCGCAGTTCGTACCGGAGGGCCCATAGTACCGTATCGGAGGTGCAAAAACGGCTCCCGAAAACTCTCTAATACCCGATATCCTCCGCCGACGCCTTTGCGCATGCATCGATTCGTCATCGGGTATCGTTATCGGAGGTGTCGGAACAATCTACTAAATCTCCCGATATGCATTGTATCGTTATCGGAAGTATCGAAAGGATTTAGCAAAGCTCCTTAACAGCAAATTTTAGTATAACATTTGTTGTGCTTCGATAACAATACCCGATAACGAGATAACGAGAAGGTTTCGTAGATCGTTCCAATAACTCGAATAACAATTCCCAATAATCCGCCGACGCCTTTGGGTATGCACGGCATGGTTATCAGAGTCATCGCAGAGATCTACTAAAAGTCTAAAACTTCGTCATGTATGTCAAAAGTGCCAGTGGTGTACCGTAGATCGTTATCGTAATGCGAGACCAATCTAATCAATGCCCCTGTAGGTGTGTTGTAAATTGAAATAAAAAGTAGTAAACGACTTTTTTTTTGCCAACTCGTTAAAACGAAATGAAGGTAATCAGTCTGAACGTCACATATGCATCATGTATACCGGTGTGTTGGCACGTCGAAGGTAAACGAGAATTGGCACCGTTTTGTGGAAAGGAAACCAATAATTATACCACTTTTCTCTAGTATAAAATACAACTACAAATACCTAAAAAATTTAAATAGGAAAGATCACAGTAAGTACTTTCGCCAACCGAAGGAGTTCGGAGCGGTCCCTTATAAAACATGAGCCAATGGCCAAAAGGTATGAGGCAAAACGGTTGCAAAACATCGTCCCGAGAGTCTTATCATCGCTCCACAGCCAATGAGATTGCAGCATGAGCCGATATAAGCGCACCGAGGACCAATCACGAACCGACAAGCGTGAACATGATAAGCCACACCCTATGTATCTTACGTTGTCAGTGACTATATGGCAGAAGCACACATTCAAACTTTCCTTCGAAATAATTACATGCCTAGGTTCATTAGAGAAACCGATATCCGCGAGCCATACTGGAGAGAGAGACCCTTATTGGGGCGGTTGCTTTAAGCCAATCAAAGAGCCACCAGAGCGCCCATCAATCACGCGAACGGCAGCTACGGTCAAGGAGTCACGGCGAAGGACACACCGCCGGCGCCGTCGCCGCCGTCAAACAAATTAGGGGAATCCCCGAGCCGGACACTGAAACGGTTGGCCTCAATCGATGCCAGAAAAACAAAACAAAGACACCAACGATTCCGAAACAGGTAGCTTGCTCGGCGGCAGCTCGCGCACCCTTTCGAGGCAAGCTCTCCCCTCCCACTCAAGAGGACTGAAGGATGCACGCATACGCGGCGCACAGCGCAAAGACGAGAGTCACCCTTTTTTAGCTAGTCGTCTGATTGAGCGATAGCGGCATGCGTGCGATTGTAATAATAACAGTATACGCGCGGTCTGCAGCTGCGCACGAACGCGCTTCGGTTGGCGTTCTTCGGCGCCGGTTCATTAGGCCAAAGCGCACCTGCGAGGACCACCTGGCCAAGATGTCTAGATTCGAGACTCGTACTGCTCGGTTTTCGGTGGCTCCTTTCAGCCTCGTGTTTCGTGGAGCGAAAGGGGGAGGGAGGAGGAGGTATGTTTTGCCGAGTGTTGCTTGCTTGCCTCCGCAGTTCACGCGATTTGCCCATTAGGGTCCAAGTTGCTCGCTTCAAGTCACTAAGTTCTTTTTTTTTTGTCTACACTAACGCACGATTCATCTCTGCAGCTGATGTTCGAAGGAACCGGCGGCGGCCACGCGCCACTAACAATAGCCACGCGAAGCGCGCGTGGACCCTGCTCAAATTGAGATGAAGTGTTTACTACACGAAAAAATAATAAAAAAATAATTTCCTTTGTCTACGTTATCTGTTGTCATCTAAACCATGAAGTTTTCAGAAACACGGTGGCTTTTGCTTGACCCCGTCAACAATGGATGCATGTCAACAAACAATTGTTTCTCGTAAACAAGAAAAAAAAAATATAGATACATATATTAAGTGTGGGGTGCACCACTCATAATTCCGCCTCCACTTGTCCCAAGCGAAAAACTGTTGAACTGCTGCAAATACTTAAATAACATGAACTTTATGACGCTATACAGCTGAAGCAGAGATTTCACAGTGATATAAATTATACACAAAGCCAAAGATCAGCATGTAGGTATTCCACACCATACACACACAAAATAAGCATGCAGTGAAATGAGAAACCAGACTAACAAGAGTGTGTCCAATTTACCATATTCTTAACGCATTGTAAATGTAAGAATTCTCAAGTAAGCTAGCTGGACAAACCGACGATAAAACAAATATATACAAAAAAATTAAACGAACAGAAGAAAAAAAGTTACATTCCTCAAAGGAGGGTGTCTTTTTTATACCAATCTAGAGGTATACGCGTACATGGATTTCCCCCTTTTAAAGAATGAGGCCATCAAATCATGGGTTTCGTCATAGCCAACACTCAATTATTCCTCACACATCAACGTCAACAAACCAAATCGTCTGTCTCATTTGCCATAAGAAAAAGCAGCAACACAACGAGGCGGACGCCAAATATAGCGCATCAATAGGTATTCAAAACCACCCACTCACCGGCACACAAAACTTTGAAACGATGTCACCGATCGCCGACTCTTCCTTCCAACAGACAAGTCAGCCGCCGAACGAAGAACAGGAAGTCCACTCGCGACCACTCAAACTTCGATCGACCCTGCACCACACCTCCACGTGCGTTCTAGCGGCAGTGGGTCCACGGATGCACGGTGTCCAGCCAGCGACGATGCCCCTCCGAGAATGAATGAACGCGAACGAAGGTCCTCGCCACGTTTGCCCCGCTTCCAGACACGCGCGAACTCGCACACACACACACGGCGAATGCCCCCTTGCTCATCCGCTTTCCAGCATGCGCCTGCCCTGCTGCCGGACCATTAGCCTCCCTGAGGTCATCTTTGCCCCTCGGCGCGTCGAGACGCGGCTTTTTGACGGCCCGCAGAGGCGCCGGACCGGACGCTTCGGGCCCCGCAGCAGCAGCAGCAGCAGCGACATCTGCGGTTACGAGAAAGCGAGAACCATTCACGCGAAACGCCCAGTCCCTGTGGCCGGCGGACACTGCAATAACTATAAATGTTGCGCGCGATAAGGCAGTCTTCTGTTTGTGTGTGTGTGGGTGCGCGTGTGAGCGCGTCGTGCCGGCAGACCGGAGAGTGAGGGGGGGGGGGGGCAGGGATTAGTGGGCTTCTTGCTAATTAGGGAGAATCTCGGGGATGGATTTGATGACAACGCTTGAGGACACCGATTACTAGAATCGTTGCTTCACGCCGCTAAACTATGTTCACCCCTAAGCTGACATGCGATGCTCTCCGGACCAATCAAACGCATCCTTTTATTTCCGTTTCGCTTTCTTTCGGACAGGACCCGAAAGAGGGGCAAGCATAAAAGTCTAAGAAGCCTGACATGGTACTGGTCTCTTACAGCTCACGTATTGGCGAGGAGATCGAACTATAGGGGGCGCTGCGTTCACCAAAACAAATACCGCCTGCGTGCAAAAAACAACTCCGGCGTTCCAGTGTGCTGCCGTTGGCTGCCGTGTTGTTGCTGCGTTCCCTGCAGGTTTGTTAGAATACGGTACGCTCTTGTTGCGTTCCGCAGTGCTCAGCGCAAGCTATAGAGCCTGAAATCAGATTCCACCGCTTTCCTGACAAAAAAAAAAACAAACAACTCAAATCGCAGTGGGTAAGTAAGAGTACGGAAGAAGTTGACTGCGCTCGACGTGGTGTGTGGTCGTCACTTCTCAAGCGATGTCTTCCAAGCAAACTACGCTGATGGACGAGGCATGTACGCGCGTAAATCACGCTTGCATCCACATCCGTTCAAACCGTACATTGTTTTTCATAGGTAGTAGATATTCTGCCGGCAGCCGACACAACAAACCGAGCAAAAACTAAATTTGCTGGTAGTTGTTTTTATTGGGTTTCGTGTAAAATGAATAGTCAAAAAAGGAACTTCACGTTGTGTAAGTAGCTGAGTGAAAGGTGTCCGTTTCACGTGCCGTGAGTTGCAAGTTCAAATCAGGGTAGGCGAAATTTTTTTTTTTTTTCGTGAGGCATTTGGTGATTTATATTTATTTCTTTTTTAGAATAATCATTGCCGTTAGAAACTCCCGGCAATATTTTTCTCCCGAGTGGTGGTGCCGGCTGCCGGCGAAATATCCCCACCCTATTTCATAACAGGGCACAAAAGCATGTTCTTGATACGCAACGCCGTTCCGTCGGAGAATCTTCCGAAGGAATCACACGACCGGGTCGTGAGGCTTCGGAAGCCACCGAGAGGTACTGCTATCATTTGATCACTATTTTATTCCAGGCTAGCTTTTACACTGGAACATATTTGGCAGCAGTATCAGTTCGATATTGTGATATTTACGCAATTGCGTGAATCATTTTGCGATTCCTATCATTTCGATTGAGCAATGCGAATGTGTGTATGACTAAGACCTCGTCGTGCAGAACTCAATGATATTTCATCGTGAACCGTGCACCTTTGAATAACCGATAAATTAAACTGAAAAAAGACAACTTGTAACTTTTAATGCCAATATGCTGCCTACTTAGCCACATTCTACATTATAATGTTCACCAGTGTGTTCTGTATATTGGTATTTCGAGGAAAACGTAATGTAATGACTATTTTGGTTGATGTTTTGGTGAAAATTTCTCCGGGGCGACGCCGCACTCGGTTACATGAACACATTTCAGTACGTCCTCGCCTTCAACGAGGCACCTGTTGCTCTCGCCGATGTGGCTGATGATCGTTGCAAGGGACAGGGACACTGAAAAGCAATGCGTGTGTTTCGTGAATACGGTTTCTCCAACCTAGGAAGAGCACAAACATTCGCCACACAGCGTCAGTCACGCACGACCTGGCGCGCGCAGCCGGAGCGACGTGGCCGATCGCGAGCGGCTACACGTGGGTTGGTTTTTGCTTCCAACGAGATTGCGGTGACATTTAAAGCAAGGAGAGACAAGCAGGAACTATGCTACCCCTTTGCAGATGCTTTTCGAGCAGATAAATATTATCCAGATACCTTTCACGAACCTCAAGTCCTCGTCCTCCATGGCTGAACGAATACTAGCGGCGGGATTGTTATCCCCGCAGAATAGTTCCGACGGCGGCCGCTAGCCAGCGCCACCGTTCGATATCCTCTCCAATAGGTACATACGAATGAACGAAAAAACAAAGAAACATTCAACTAAAAGTTACAACCCACACAAAGTGATCGGCATCTTCCCCGTAACGTAGAAATATATAAATAACGATGAAATAAACAATAAAAAGTGCGCAAGATACAGGGGTGCACGAATATATGAAGGTAAACAGATAACGCAAAACCTCTAATAGCACCAAAACAAAACTTCATACATTTGTTTTTAAACTTGCAATGCATTTTGATTTGCATTTGATTAGAATTTTTATATCGCTGCCTATCAGTAATGCTCTGGATTCTTTTTTTCCATATCGTAAATGGGTGAGTATACTTTATATCAATTGTGCTATTAATTAAGTCAATTGTTTTATATTGCGAGCTGCGTTTTCCGTAATTAGTCCGGGTATGGGGTATCATTCATGCAACATGACGCAACGTATACGACGTGTTTGTGTTTCGTCGGGATCATGTATTTTATTCCAAATTACTGCAATTAATTTTAAAAAAGAGACATATGTTACATATGTCTCTCTTTTAAAAATTAATTGCAGTAATTTGAAATAAAATACATGATTTGCTCTCAAAATAATAAATGTAATGCAAAGTGGCTGACTGCGCAGTTCTCTTCTGTTCCCTCTATAATTTTCGGGTTTTCGCACAAATTTTGTTATTGTTTTGGTGGGTTCGTATTTTTTATAATTAGACACTGCTGTTGTACCCCCCCCCCCCCCCCCCCCACCCGAGATAAGAATCCCATAACACATTTGTGAGAAAAATAGATGTGTATTCCATTTCAACTCTTGGTTAAACCGTACGTCCAGAAATGTTTTCACCATTACTTGCTTCAATATTTCCCTTTCATACATACAATTGAGTGCATCTGTAAAATATTTTGTCGCTGGTTTAAAAAGCACATACTTTGTTTTGCTTGTGTGCTATTTGCACTGTGTTAAACCGCAGACATTTGGAAAGCTTCAAAAACGAAATGTTTGCTTTTTCTTCTAGACACTAGCTGTAGTGTAGCTTCACTGAAAAATGCATTAGTATTCTTCGCGTACATTATTATCTCCCAAGATCAACCTTATGAGACAATCGTGGAATAAGAGAAGAAAAAAAAAAAGGTTTTAAAGGAAATATCTAAATCCAAATCAATTTGCGTTCTATGATACCCAGGCCATTATAAGTCCTCGGGAACATGACGCTATCCTGTCAAGAAAAGCAGAACTTAGTAATTTTATAAATGTAACTTACAAAATTCATTGCAAAAAAAAAAAAAAATGTTGAGCCATGGAATAAACTTTATAAGCGTCAAAAAGTTTAATTACTGCTTATTATTATTTTATGACTGTCATCTAAAATGTTCCTGGGGAACATTGCGATGTTTGTTGTTGTTGTTCAGTTCAAAATTCTTATTTTAGTACATTTAGCATGTCGTCCATGTCCAAGAAAGATGGGGGCGGAAGAACCAGGAATGCTTACGATATCCAAGGTATAAGTAAGAAAAAGCCACGGGCCTAAAACAGAACTTTGCGGGACACCATACTGTATCTCCAACTCCTTTGATGCTATGAAGCATGGTGAAAGGCGCGAAAAAACATCGAACATGAGGAAGAAGACACACACACAGGTGCCTGTGTGTGTGTCATCTTTCTTGTGTCCGTGGTTTTTTGCACCTTGTATCATGCTTCATAATGCTCACCAACTATCCCAATTACAAGTTCTTCAACAGTATATTTGATGCTAGTCTGCTAATTTGGACGTATTGCAAAACGTTGAAAAGTCTGCTGACCGCGCTCTTTGAGCGTCGGCACTTGCGGAAGCGTGGCCATGTGGTGGTCAATGAGCATGCAGTTCCCACCGCGGTCTCAGATTATTGATGAGGGGATTATAGAAGAAGTACTCGCGCTGAGGATCTTGAGGTCTTATAGTCTTGTCTACATCTCCGCGCTGATACGAGAGCAAGCCTGATTCAGAAAGGAATTGCGCGGAAAGGTTAACGTCGGGAGTAAGCGTTAATGATCATTAATTAGTTTATGGGTAACTGAAATCAATATCAGCTCGAACGGTTTCTTCTCGCGTAATTAATTCAGAACGACACCATCGGGACTACGTAGTTCACATATTGTGCTTCAGTGGACCACAGACACAAAAAGTAATCACTTAGTAATTATTGTGTGTGTGTTTAAACAACGGAAGTTAGTCCCCCTGGCCGTCTAGTGGCGTTCCAATAGATGGAAAATTTAGCCAGTGAAGTACGTCTGCTAGCCTGGGGTCTTTTCCGTACATACGGCATTAGTGATACAGGACCACAAACTGGTACGCTGCTCATCCAGACAGTGACGCTGGAAGTATATGTTGAGGGGGGGGGGGGGGGGGGGGGGGCAAAGTCAAATTTTTTTTTTACGTTTTTTATTGTTTATGTAAGCATTCTTTTTTTTTAGACATTACAATTCCCGTTTTGTTTACTATCCCCGCGTGTTTCTTTTTTCCTTCCACTACGTCGCGTGACGAGCACCTGGCGTCTGCTTTCAAGCATTTTTATAGGGGGGTTGAGCCCCTATAAGAATACATGGGCGGGAGGGTGGAGTTGAACCCAGGACCCCTGGGTTCTGCAGAGCTAACATTCGCCAGCCACACGTGCTTCGGACAGCAGGTGCGCTCCCCCTTCTCCCCTCTCTAATCATTTTGAAATACGCAATGTTCAAAAAGTTTCAAGTAGGAAAACTTTTAGAAGTCAAAGTCCACGTTTTCCTTACCGTAGCGACTGAATGAGAACCAGTGTTGTCCAAACTGCTGCCCGCAAGCCGGATCCCGAAGGCGAACCTCTTATACTCGTGGAGGGTCACAGCAGCAAAATATTTGAGCGAACATTTCTGCTCCAAGAGGGAATAACAACTATACCGACTTTCAATGCAATCTCAATGTGAAAATTTCGACACGTATCTCCTGAAGAAATGACGGGATGAAATGGCTGGATATATAAGATTACGGTCAAGATTTTTCGGGGGAAGTGCTAAGAAAATTTTCGGGGTTTTGCTTAAAGGGGCCCTCCAACAGTATTTGAGCGTCTACTTTGTTTTTGCGGTTTCTCCACGCCAGTGGTCCCGGAAACACAGTGGACAACGAAAGAGTTTAAAAATATTAGCGCATCATATTTTAATTTGACAACTCGGAAACACCTCCTCCGACGGTGGCGCCGCGAGGTGCCGAATGCGCGCGCATAATGGCGCTCCCTTTCACTATACGTCACATTCACTGGGTTTCGTGATTGGCGAGAGCCGTCCCAGAAATTTTGAAGCGGAATAAAGTCGTTTTTATAGAGCTAATAAAGTTGCAAATTAAAGTTAAAAAAGGGCGAAAACAACGCCTCGTCGCTCATGCGCGCCTCCCAGCGGCGGAGTACCTCCTACTCGCCGAGGTGACTCCGGTGGCGGAGTTGCGGGAGACGAGGCTTCCGCGGCTGTCGAAGCGGACTGAGGCAGAGACGCGTCGCGGCGCTTGCGTGGTGTGTCCTCGTACGGCGCGACGCCCAGCTCCGCACTCCTTTTTAAGAATTCGGCGCACAAAATCCGATAAGCCCGGTAAATTCATCGATGATGGCAACCCGATTCCAAAGCTACGATGGTTGCAGCGAGGCCTAATGGCCGACCGGGCCGACGGGCTATCAACCAAACTCGCGTCCAATTGGCCAACCGCTTTGCTCCAATCGCTAAACTGTTTCATTTTACGTCATGAAGCGCAATGTTTTGCTTATTTAAAGTTGTTTTCTGCAATATTTAATTTGCTAATAACTCACAAAATATTGCGCATTTCTGTAATATTTTTTTTCCTCGGTGTTCCTGCTTTCATAGAGCTCCGTTTCAGCGCGAACTTCAAACCAGTTAAACAATTGTTGGTGGGCCCCTTTAAGTAAATGTCGATTATTTTAAGAACTGAATAAACCTGGCTAATACACCTTCTCCGTCATTTACTTGTGCCCTCCACATTATAGTGACACCTTGAAAAGCACCATGACATATAGCGGGGTTACGAGAAGACTTACATTTAAAAAAGATGCTTATATTTAAGTCTCTCGAACAACAAATAGTGTTGGGCAGCACACCATCTTGCTGGCAAGGTCTATAAAGGAGGAACGCCTCTCCTTTTCAATATTCCGTTACGAATGATTCTACACAATACCCGATTAGTTTACGAAATCTTCAACCGTACTGCGAGTTCCGGTGTAGCGCTCATGCCACCGACGAAAAGGAAGTACGACGCGAAAGTTTTTTTTATATATATACATGATGTGCCTGTTAGGTTTTTTTTGTGTTCGGTTACCTCCTACCATCCTGTGATTCCTTTCAGGGATCTTTTGCCAATGCATTCTGTTATAAACTGATCAAGGAATTGTTAACATGATTAAAAACCTTAACATATCTTCTGCAGCAGGCCTCGATAATGTTAGTGCTAATTTTGTAGAGAAAACAAAAACACTAAAATGCGTTCATAAAAATGTATTTTGATATAATCTATTCTCTCAATCGCGTGAACAAAAGGGATCGGAGGGTGGAAGCGGTAATTCCTATGAACAAGGGTCGCGCAAACTCAATACAGTTACTTTTGCGTTCCCTTTTTAGCATTCCTTGCAAAAGTCGAGCAAGCAATTTATTCGTGCCTTGGCAACTTTCTAGACTCGAATTCATTTTACATTCAGCACGACATGGCTTCGTAGGTTATATGTATTGGAAACCCAACATCTAACATTATCCCCCGATCTTCACGTCACTCTCGACCGGAATTCTAGGAATGACTACAGATTAACCAAGCATTACAAAAGAAAAATGAGGAAAAATGAGTCCACTTAGCCCCATAAGAGAGTAGGGACTTTTTTCATGGGACAACGCAGAATGTTCACAGTGTGATTGAACGCCAGTATTGCATGTGACTTGTTCTGAGCTCGAAAATGTATTAAAGAAAAAAACACGAAATTTTCTGGGAACAAAAGTGTTTGCCACTTCCCCAATCGCGAACTGTCTAAGAGGCCTTGAAAGTAATCCCAAACCATTATCTTTTTTTTTTTTTTTTTTTTTTGTGGCTGCCACCTGTACCTTTAGAACATCATGCCATTTCTACGCCTTTGAAAAAAATGACTAGGAAACCTACCACACCCGCCAATACAAACGTAAAATATCAAGGAGGGTCATCGCGATAGTATCTACCTAATAACATCACGATAGTGACTACAATACTAGTGAGTGACCGTACAGGCCGTATTAAGGAGATGTTATTTTCGTTGCCATACTGCTTGCGTATGGTAGATAAGATAATACGAAAATGATTTTTCACCCTATATTCTTTAACGCCATCGATCCGTTAACTACGAGGACACAGTGACAACGCACCAATGTTGTCCCGAAAATGTCAAAGGGTACACTACCCTCCACATTATTCGGACGTTGTCAGACAATCTGCAATCACCCCGATGAAACATGTACTTGACCCTATTTTTGTCAGATGGGGTCACGTATACTGTGGGGTTACGATGGGACTGTCAGACTATCGCCCCCCCCCCCCCCCCCCCCCCAAGTAACTCGAACAATACTCACAAACTTGACCGAGCGGGCGTATGTAGGAAACCATAAGAAAGGCGCGAATTTGCCTTGGGGTTTTGCATATGCACGTTTATATACAAAAGACATACTTGAATCCCACACAGGAACTCGAGACACATACCATGAGGTCCGCATTACACGAGAAGCATTCTGTCGAAACCAGAATCACCCTTTATGCAGCGAGTGATGATATGTCTGGGACATACAATCCGTAGCAAGACCAGGAGCATCAGGTGTCAAATAAACAAAAGGAGAACTTCAAATGTCGTACAAAAAAGAAAAAAGAGCGCGTTCGGAAAAAAATTTTTTTATGTATTTTTCATTAAACAATTTAACTACTAGCAGAGATGAAGCGTTAACACGAAGTCTTTTTTCATCTCTTCTTGAAACCATAGATAAAATAGAGAATACAGATTGGAAGGCTTGCTGCGACTATGGACTAAAGAAGAAGATTAATTTGGTAATAAATATTTCAGGAACTATGAAAGAGTACCCGGATTTGTTTTAAACGTTAGCACAATGTTTGACCGTACGCATAATACTGGTATTTACCAGTGTTGCGGATTTGCTACTCCGGACTTGGAATGATTCCGGAATCATTCCGCACTTTCGCGACACCGGAATGTAATGGGAATGGAATGGCCGCAGCGCTGGGGGAATTTAATGGGAATGAAATTAGATCCATTTTGCTCGGAATGGAGTAAGAATAGAATGGGCTGGATTTAAATGCAAGTTGAGTTGATTTTCATTTAGGGCCTGTGGGCTAATGGCGCAATTCGTTAGGGCATGGTAAGTGGCTCTTGAAACAGCATCATTGCACTGGAGGTGTCTGATGGCATGATTGTCTCGTGTATGCTCCGTCGAGGATGAAAATTGCGCGCCTTCAGTGAAGATGATGATGATTTGATGTTTTATGGCGCAAGGGCAACACGAGGGCCAAATAGCGTCAAGGTCCTGTTTAGCTAATTAATATGTAGTATGTTAGTGCATATGGGTAAAACTAATGTGCTGTGTTTAGCTTATGCATAAATGGGTAATGAGGCCTATAGATTGTAAAGGGCTCCAAAAATTCATGTATATTAGAGGAGTGACTTGAGGCCACTTTTTTGAAGGAACGTGAATAAGTCTTTGAGCGGAATCTGAGGTTCAGGACCTAAGACCAAACACGGATGAAATGGAATGTTAAATCTTCTTAGTGGTGCTAAAAGTGGTTTAAGGAAAGGTTCGAGCTTCCTGCAAACAAAGAGATGCGCCTTCAGTGAAGCAATCAAAAGTAAATAGTTGTAGACGGACAAGGCGTCTTACCTGGCGCCGCGAGAGACGACAAGGCGACTGTTGTAATCATGCGCGATTAGCATGAAGCTTTTACCCAGTCTGTCGAACCGAATCGAAAACCGGAGCAAAGCCGTTATTTTTAACTGAACCGGAACAAGACTGTAACCGAAATCAAGCATTTAATATTGAACCCAAACCGGAACGGAACAGTAATCCCATGTGGTGGCTACCGATTCATTGGAAACGGTTCGGCGTAATGAAATATGAGCTGCGCCTTCTTGCGAGTGGCGGCGCGAAGTCAAATAAATATTCGCGACGGAGGCGGCAGCGGCTCAGTTTTGACTAAACAAACGGCAGCGACAACACGGAGAAAGTTCAATAATAATGCAGCAAATAAGTATATTTCACGTTTTTGCATGTACAGCACGAATTAGCGTCGGCAAGTCGGTGTGGAGACGTGCACTTGTATGCTTGTTTTCACCTTACGATGAACCGCAAAGGACGTTACGACTACGAGCCACCGGAGCCAATTCATAGCTCGGAGGGCGTCACGTATCCTTGCGGTTGAGCGGAGCGACGCGGAGAGCGCGAAGTGACGAGACAAGGTACGAACGACAGATTGGCTCGCGTAGCTCGTATGGTCCATCGCGGTACATCATAAGGGGAGAAACGGAGTATACTATAAACGACTTATTTTTTTGGCGGGCTCACTATTTCGCGAGTTAGGTCAAAGCTGAAGTTTTGGAATAATTCGCGGGTTCTAATTTTCGCGAAGCGGTGGGATCTCAATATAGACTCCAATGTGTTTACATTTTACCGAAATTGTACGCGGGACCTATTTTCCGAGAATTGTAGGCGATTCGCGAAAATTAAGTCATTTACAGTATCTGACTGCCGAGAGCACGGTAGCCGAGAGGCTAAAGAAGTCTTCTTTGTGTGTGTGTGTGTTCTTTTCTTGCTGCTAAGCGATATTCTTGAACGAAGGAAAAAGCAAACATAAACGTGAAAATAAAACAAAAAGTTGAAAGCTGTCAGCGCGTTCGTTCCGCGGTGGCGAAATCTGTAGGCGCGAAGATGCGAAGCCGCGACGAGCGCGACACTTCGGCGCCGGTCGCCGGGACGCTAGTCGCTCAGAGCCCTGGACGCTGCCTGAAGTAATTTTGTGTGTCTGTGCGCGTTTTCTAGAAACAGCACGTCGCCCGTTGTATTTTTTGTGCTTTTTTGTTTTAATCGTCTTGTAATGGGCCTTCGCTGTCTTTCTCCTTGTCAACTCAGTCGTTCGAGTAAGTCGTTCGGGCGTGCGGTATGCGTAGTTTGTCGTTTCGCTTTGGATGAGCATCGTACCGGCGTGCTGTCAGTGATTCAGTACTGCGTGATATCCGTTAAAGACTCCACGCTAGCAGTCGTACTGCACTGGATACACTTCTCATCTACAGTGGGTAACAATGTCACCATATACTCTCAGACTAAACCCCTGCGGTCTAAACAACTAGGGAGAAATTATTTTCTTTTTTTTTTTGTGGGTAGTTTGCGAGTACTGTGCGTGCTACCGTCACGCTGTCGCTGTGCGTGCCGGCTGATTGACTTCGCATGTGAGTACTGTACTTTGTTACTCTTTCCAAGCGCCTGTATACCACACAATTTTCATTGAACGTTGTTCGCGTTAAAAATTCAAGATCAAAAAACAAAATTAAGCATGTATTTGTTTTGCTGTCTTCGTTTCCCAGCATGGCTTCTGATGACATAATTTGTTTTAATGCAGACGACACTAAGTAAGCTTTTCTTTCTCTTAATGACTGAGAGTTAGGGTTGTTTTTTTTAAGCCCGCTTGAACTGGTTTGCACTTGATGGAACCGGTAACCGAACCGTTATTTCGAACACATCACTGAACCAGATCCGAATCGGAACAAAACTCAATGCTACTGAAGCCGAACCGGTGATAATGACCAGTTCGACCTCCTGCTTTTAACCCACGTATACGTTTACGTTTTAATTAAGGCAGGTTTCCATAACATGCTGCTACACTCCCTTGTGCTGATGCCGCACACCGATTGCACGTTGTCAGCGGTTTTCTGTTCTTGCCGCAGTGCGTGGAGATTTCGGCAAGGTATACGCGACGTCGCTTCTAACAGCGCGTTAGCGGTGCTGTTGTGCAAGTATTGCAAGCAGAGAGCAAGGTAGCTTCTTCTTGCGCCAAGCGCGAACTAGACATTTCTAAGGTCTTATCAAACAAACAACACGCTAACTATGTACCTGCGGATGGTATACGGTCCGCTTGCCGAGAAAATTGGTGGTTTAATTTTTCGCGTCTTTTGCGACTCGGAAGCCTTTTACGCTTGATCGCACGACCGATGTCTGCAGTGACACCAAGTGCAACGAAGCGCTTTGTGCGAGTACCCTTCGGCGTAGTAAATTTATGAACGATTTTAGGAAGCTTTGCATAGTTTTTCAGTCGTCTCCGCGTTTGATAACGTCAGAAGTTTTATGCTGTCTTTTCCAGCAACACAGTTTGGCTGCCAATTGCTAATTTTTTTCACGTTTAGAAATTAAAGGAATGGAATGGTGGAGTTCAGCCATTCCAGGAGAGGGAACAGGCCCAATGTTTTCATTCCGAGGAGTTGAAAGGAATAGAACTGTTGGAAGCTCCAATTTCCCGGAATAGAATTGCAATAGAATGGGGGTGCCCATTCCGCAACACTGGTATTTACGAATACAGACAGAAAAACTGTCATCTCATTGCTTTACAAATACAGGTTTAGTCGAGTAAGTGCCCTACACGCACAAGGGGATTGGCGCACCGTGTTGTATTAGATTCTTAAGCTTTGCTTATCCCCTAAAACTTATATATACAGTCTTCTGTCGCTGTTACATAATAAACGCTATTTCATAATGCCCGATACCCGGGACCTCTCCTGGGTATTGAACCCGGGAGAGGTCCCGGGTTCGATACCCGAACCAGGCGCATTTTTGCGGTCGCGCACCAGTCACCTAGCTGTGTTTGGAGAATTGTGTTTGTCCTTTGTCCCTCTTGTTCACCTTCTCCTGGGGACTATTTTCGTCATGAGTATCTAGTTCTACAAATTGGTTGTGCGTTTGACGGTGCGAAGATTACAACAAACGGGACGAAATCCGCTTGTGACCACGACAGGAAAACTCAACGTGGGAAGTATTCCCAGTGCTTTCACGAGATCGTTCATCTAACGGCGGTGCATCCGCTAAGCCTGACCGATGAAAAAACAACTCGCAGAGCGTGCCGCTGTTTATTAGGTTTCGTGGACGTTTCAATGAATTTTCAGGTTTGGTAAAAGTGCGTTCAAAGGTTTGTGGTGAAGGGAGAGCCGACTATAATGCACTGTGATTTGTATCACATGGCGATACGTGCTATGTCCTGTAGGTGATGCTTGCACGATATTCCGCCGTGAAAAAATGCGGTTTATTAACCATTTGATATTTGCCTGTTCTGCCGGCGCATGACCGCTATCGCATCACGTTTACTGTCGAAAACGTGATGAGTTGACAACAATTTCCAAACACTGGTGTTTGTTCTGTTCTGCGAACATCGAAGCGCATGCTGCTAACCTTCTTTTTTTTTTTTACATGTTGATCTGTAAACCGTCTGCAGTTTGTCAGAGCCAATATTTCATTACGTTGCGAGCGTAAAGTTTGCTTAATCGTCCACAGTACGCTGTAAAACTCTTTTTGTATCCATTAGCAATATCAAGAAGTTCTACATCCATGACCATGACTGGTCTGAGAATGCCAGAGCGCTCTGAGCTCAGCAGTCGTCATCGGCAGAAAAGGATCCCGAGTAGCTGGCGGCGAGGAAGGGGCACTCTGTTGAATCAAGGTCAGAGGAGAGAGGCGACCACCCGAATTCACCATCAGTCAGAGGTTCACTATATACAAGTTTAATTGGCCTTAGAAAAATAACTCCGTAACAAAGTCGCATAGGCAAAACTGCTCAATGTCTTCGGTCTGCGATATGTTAGGTTCATTAAATTTTATGTTGAGTACAGCAAAGACATTTCTTTCACTATTTATCTGCGGATTAAACGAATGCCCCGTAACCCACATAACTTTTACGTTGTTCCCTATTCAATTGCAGGCAACTTGTGCACTCACTGATGAGTTATTACCTTCATTTTTTTTATTTTTGTTTTGGGATCCAGTCAATCTGATTTAATGCATCGCCACGTTCTGTTAGTTTCAGAGAACAGTTGTTTAATCACAAACAAGAAGAGATCAAATTTCGCGTTCACGCTATTTGTTTGGAGAGTAATGTTGGGGATTAACCACAAAAGAAAAAACGAAAAAAAACACATAATGAAATAAATTAACAAGCATTCATTATTTGCATCAAAAACATTATAATTTTTAATGTACGAGCAATAGTTACGACGCCAATTAGGTCCCCGAATGAAAAATCCATCAATGTAACCCTGTTTGGCAGTCAATGTTTTCTAGTGGACCGCTGACTGTGCCTGACTCTACGTCAAGCATGTCTGATTGGCCAACAAGTTACTCTGACTGACAGTCAAACTCCAGTCAGACTCCGCTTGTCGGCTTTCTGATGGTTTCCTGGTGGGAGTCGGCCGCCGCGAAATGCCGTCAAGATTTTCTGGTGGCGATTCTGATTGTACATCGATTGTCTTTGACTGTACGTCAAAACACTTTGACGTGCAGACAGACGTACGGTCAAAGGACGTAAAGTTCGTCAAATCTATGAATACAAAAAAATAATCTATGCATGAGAACACAATTTCGGGACGTGAGCCCATAAAACCACTGATGTTAGAGATATGACAACCAGGCCACCCGACAACCCTGATCAGAAGCCCGTCGAAACGCCGAACACGCCACTTTTTTACTTTCGCTTCGCCCGTAGAGGCTTCGCCGAGCTTCCATGAACGATCACTCTCGAATCGTTTTGTTTGCCCGCTTGCTTCAACCTGTCGATCCTGCCCGGGCTCTACAATGTCATATGTTTTAGTAGAATTTCTCCTCGACAAGACCCAGTCTGTTGTGAGTTCCGACTATGTAAGGAACTTTAGCGGTGAAGTTGAAGACGACAAGGTGTGCCAGGTCTACTGGGCCGGAGACGCGCGAACAAAAGGAGGGTTCTACGACGCGAAAGTACTCTACATTGAAGGTGAGTAGAACTAAAGTACGGCGATTGATGTACGAGTGCTTGCATAACATGCTGAAGGCGTAACTGCATATGCAGCCGAAGCATTCTTTAGAGCGATGCACTCATTGTCGGAACTTCGCGCTGGAATACTGAAATGCTCTTGACTCGGTCCAAGAGGTTTAGGCTAGAAAGTTTATACCTTTCTATCTGGTGTGGGCTATTGGCCTTACCGCTGTGTCGCAGCTCATTATTATTGTTTCCTGAAGAGCGCAGACAGAATAAGCATCCGCGAGCGTAGTTCAGATATGTCTGCTGCTTGCGTTCGTCCGTTTGTCCGTGGAAGCCAGGGCTCTCTGTCGTAGCATGCATGCTTGCTTTCTAGCTTCAACGGAGTCGCATACGTTTTGTGAATTCAAGTGTATACGGTCGTCCCGAAAGGTTCAGACATCGAGGGCGTTTCTCTGAAACATGCTTAGGGTGAATGTGGGCGGTTTGTAAACGATTGTCCCTTTTGCCTGAAAAACGCAAATTTCAAAAGTGAAAAAAAAAAGAAAAAATTAGGACGGGTACACACTTTTCCTGATTTTTGATCTCATGAATTACATTCATTTTAGGGACTTGTGAACCGTTTCAGAGCCATGCAAGATGGCCACTTCGGCTTGTGAACCGTTTCATAGCCATCCAAGATGGCCACCTCGGAGTGGGAGCTTTTATATAAATGCTGCCCTTGATGAAATTCCCTTGGCAGTGGCGGTCAGACGTCATCTGACGAACCATCAGGGCACGTTCCACCAGGGCTGCTGACTTGCAGTCAGTGTCCCAAATTACGTATCTTGATGGAATTTTCAATAGGGTCACTTGTTTAGTCAACCACAGCTTGTTTGAAAGAGAACTGACACACGGGTACGCGAGTTGGCGAGCGACCATAGTGCAGATATTCGTACGGTGGGAATGCAGGGAAGGTAACGATAGTTTTTGTTGCAAAAGGAGCTTCCACAGCAGTGCACAGACGGAGGGACATGCTAGGATACCGTGAAATTAGAACTGAAGGTCTATCATCTCCTTTTGGCTCGTGCTGTTCCAGTTCATCGTGTGTTTATTTATTCAGTCTATCCTGCCTTCCTAACGGATTATAGAGGTCCGTTACTTTTGTCGCAAAACAGTTCTGCACACAGAGAAACACAAACATGTGTGAAGTCCACTATAAGGAAGAGCTAAACAGTATGGTGTCCTGTCGCAACAGAAAGACATTAATTAATCACGTTTGTGTCATCAACGTTCAAAACTCAGACCATTCATGTGCACACAGAGAAACTTACTGGGTAGATGATTCGGTTAGCTAGCAAATATACTGTCAAAGTAACCATGAATTATTTGAAAAACCAATAATAATGGTAGATGTTCTAATTTAGATGCTCTTAAATCCTTGTCATGCTGCATTGTAGTCACTGTCCCATCTCGTCGGCGATGGAAAAACAAAAAAAAAACAGAAACCACAAACAACACGAGCGTTTAA
Source organism: Ixodes persulcatus (assembly GCA_013358835.2). Taxonomy (NCBI): domain Eukaryota; kingdom Metazoa; phylum Arthropoda; class Arachnida; order Ixodida; family Ixodidae; genus Ixodes; species Ixodes persulcatus. The sequence goes on from JABSTQ010009847.1 coordinate 119,175, forward strand.
AGGGGCTATCCAACAATTTTTTTTTTTTTACTTTGCGCAAATACCGCTTAGAACGGATCCCTGACGTTAATGACCTATGAAACACGCGTTCGTTTTTCACCCCAAGCAATAGAAGTCCCAGAAAAAAAATTACAGAAAAACGAGCAGCGTTCACGCCCTCAACTCGCAGCCAGAACAAGCGGCCACGTGATCTGGAGCCGATTATATGCCGCCAATGTTGATCATAGCCACGCGCTGGGGTTGGAAAAGCACAGGACACGCGCTGAGTTCCAGACATTGTTATGGCTCGGCTATTGTCGTCGTTGCAGCGATTGGACACGGGCCACTACCCGAATGCTTCTCGAGCTATCAATTATCACGAGCCCAAATCGAGTGCCCACGCAATGCTCGGGTCCAATCTATGAACCGCATTCAAATATCGTCATATGGGTGTACTGCGATCCCCACGTTACGTCATCGAATTTTGCAAAGGAGAGATTGAATGAAAATGATCGCTTTTGTCCTTGAAATTACACCGCAACAAAGGAGTTTCTTGGCCAGTGGCATTGCATGCGAGTATCCTTGAGTCCCACTAGTGCCAGTAAGCTCGTGTAAAGTGAAAAACATTCCAATTGAATATCGTTGCACAGCTCCTTTAAACGCCAAGCTATCATCCTTGTAAAAAAACAAAAAAACATTGAAGGTAAAGCATTAAAATACGACGTTTACCTCGTGGACGGGTCATTGAATCATATGGAACCGATTCTTTATGCCATTAAAGGGCAGCCTATTATTAGTATCCGGCTTGTGACAGGAACTACTGTTCCCTCTTCGACTGTTACCTTATCCAGGAACATCAATACATAAAACGTGAATCGAACTTCTGTAAATCCACGAGCTCACAAACGATCAGCGAAAACAAAATCCGAGTATAAGGTTCCAAAACTATCACTCACCTTCCCCCGCTTATTTTACTTCCGCGGTCACACTGCGATAGCACATCGTCTCGAGCCGCGCACTCGGCGTTATCACACACACCTTTCACTGGAACGCAAAAGTCGTTTGTGGACAGCCTCGGCACCCCATCCAAACAAACAAAAATATAGCATGGTCATGTCACAATGAGAAGTCACACCACCACCACCTCAACATCAACGGGTGTCGCCATATGCCGCGATCCAGAAAAGGCGGCGCGACCTAAGAATAACGCAACCCTCGCGGCATTGCAAGCGCGGGTGCAACTCCATGCAAACCGGGCCGATTGGTCGGCAACGTTGACTCCATGCAACCAAAGAGAATGAAACGACCACAGGCTCGCGAGCACGGCGAAACCAGTTTCAAACTGGACAAACACCCACCCACAACGCACATTGTCTATGACATTCCATTCTTACTCTTGCATCTTCTTTGTTTTTGTTTCGTTTTTTACATCTTGAAGCATCTAAGATCGATAACGAGAGAGGCCGCGTAGTAAGACACTGACTGCGCTCTTCCTCTTGCGCCTACTACGGCGACTCTGAATTCCGCGATGGTGAGTCAGGCAGGCCGGACGACTCCCGCTTGGATGGTCGGAGGCTGGTTCCTCCTCGTGGACGGGTTTAACGGCCTGCTGGATTTCCTGGAACTTTCATTATGCAAACAAAGCCGTGACTCTGTCGGTACGCTCCCTCGCCGACACGTTCCGAAGAGAGCGTGCGCAACGAGTTCGTGCGGAACGCTACATGACAAATTGGGTTCGGGTTCCGCTTCTTAAGAAAATGCGAGATTCCCCGCGATGGAGCGGCAATGAGACAGAACGTCGTTGTTCGAGCTAAATTATTACTCAAAAATATCAGATAACTTAACGTGTCAATTGGACTGACCATTAAAATATTTAAAATTCATTAAGCTTATAGGTGTTTAATCCAGAATATATATCCTCTTTTCAACGGGTTTCTTCAGACAATCGGCCACACCGTTTCAACCCAAAAGGTATAGACTGAAGTGTGTAGACATTAGACAGTAGAATTACATAGACTTTGGGACAGTATATATAAGCGTATCGATTTTAGATAGTATCTAATTATAGAAGAAAAATAAACGATAAAAAAGTAAATACGTTCGATATTAGGAGCGAGAATAACGTATTTTTCTTCTTCTACTTTAACTTTTTCTTCTTCTTCTTATTGTTATTACTATTACAATAAAAAAAACTATTCTCGCAAGAGAGCTCATTGCCTCGTCATTCTTGCAAACCACTCAGAAAACATTGGTACGAAGAAATCCTTCTGAAATTGATGTTTACACGAAATCGGGCAGGCGCTGCCAGTGGACAGCTATCTGCACGGCAGAAAACGATCTCCTCGTTTATGCAATCAGTGCGCAGTGCAACACGTCGTAAAGAAGAACTACTTAGTTTCTCTGGAAACAATTCGCGAAGCGGTCATTTTGCGGCTGCCTTGAAAAACAAAACAAAACAAAAAAATCCTCCCTTTTGTTCACGCGAGCAGTAACTGTAATAACGGGTATTCCGCCTCGCGACCGGCGCGCGCGCCTGTCCCTTTCTTCGCGCTGCTCATTTTCAAACAGCTTCGCGCACCACTGAAGACCGTTTCGACACCCCCTTCTCGCGGCGCGGTAGCACCAAAGACGCCAGCGCAAATCACAAGGCACACCTGGACGACCCCAAGCGCTCAGCTCCCCTTCCACACCCCAGGGCGACGAAACCGCTGCACACATACACACGACAGCGGGATCAAGCGTCAACGCGGCGGTTTGACCAACAAACACGCGCAACGTCGTGTACAAGGGGCACGCGCTCGAGGCACACACCGCTACACCAACCCCCTCCCTGCACTCCGTTTCACCTAGGTTGGACCGCAGCCGACGTTACAAACCACCCTAGCTAATCCAGCACAATGCACTTATCAAATACGCATCCCACACGCCGCTTCGCACCCGCACGAAGGTCAAGTGACACTGACGCGGCATGGGAGTGATTGGCTTCGAGGACCCTTAGCGTTAGCGTTCGCTGCAGTTCAACTTAAGACGAAACGGAGTCTAGCCACGAGTCGCTCGCGTCGCCAGCGAGGACTCAAGGAAGGAATACGCACGCTGCGCCCCGAAATTACCCCTCCGCGTTCCCGCCCACTTCCGCCTGATTCACCCAGAGCGTCGCGAGTCACGATTCCCGTATACGCAGAGTGGCGCCGGATTCGAACGACGAGGGCCCGGCTGGGTGGCAGCCGAGAGAGGATCGGCGTCACCGCCGCTGCCGCCGCCGCCGCCGCCACCCGCTGCAGCGACCGGCGATTGCAGTTCCGCTCATTAATGAGCGATGGGGGAACGGCACTGCCGCCGCCGGAGTCGAGATTCTCTTCGGCGCCTCTCCGGAGGAATATTTTGAGCGTTGGGATGCTGGCAGGTATTATATGCGGGTTGGAACTTGTATAGTGGTGCGTGCGTCATTTGGGTTTTCCGCGAGAGAAAGGAGTTTGGGGGATATTGGTGCTGGGCTCGACGATAGGTGGGTGTGTTGCGACGGTAGGAGTGTCACCGGGGAGCGTGTACGTGGATTGATAATTTACTTAGAGAAGACACAAAATAACAAATTAGTCGTCAGTCGTTTATGCAGCAGGAGTTTTGTCTACCAGAACATGGTGACATTGTTGCCCTCTGTAGATGAGCAATTTAGCCAGTGCAGTACGACTGCTAGCCTGGGATCTTTAACATGGAGCACGCTGTAATGATACACGACCGCACGCCGGTACTATGCTCCTTCAGCTAGAAACGGGCAGGGGTGGGGATTGAACCGAGGATCCCTAGGAGAAGACACACCGTGTGAACATTTGCTAAGCAACCAGGCAGAACGAAAAGGAAAAGGAAGATTTTATTCAAAGACGGAGAGGTTAAAAACCCAGCTGATTAATTCTGGTTTGCTACTTCGTGCTGGGGAAAGAAGAAACATAACGACGGAAAACATACAAATTGGAGAAAACCTGTAAATGGGCAAACTTCATGATAGCTCTATAAATAAACAAACCGTCAATAAAGCTGCAAAAGTGAGCTGATGAGAATTATACTTACGGCGCAGGAACGAAAGGGCGGGATTTCACATTAGGTCGCTTTCGAAGACCACTAAACGGTTTACAGGCAGTGTTCGCGCACAATCAAAATTTCGGCAACGCACTGCTAAATGATGCGTCTTTTCAACGACTGCTTTGGTACTACTCATATATACAGTCATGTGACTATTGTTATCAAAAAATACCCATATCTTCTTCTACGTTTAAATGAATATATATTATTTCTTCTCAACTCCGGCTAGAAAGTTTTTACCTTGATCGTTTTGAATCAATGACTCAGTACGACAACTTGACCATTATAGCAGAAGTTACAAGTTATGATTTTTTCTGTGAAAAGCTTACATATGCAATTTATTTTGTATTTGCTTTTCTACCGCAGATGCACTCTAGTAAAATAAACAGGAGAAAAAAAAAAAAAGAAGAAAACGAAAGCGCAGAAACAAAACAAGGAACCCTTTGACACGGAGAGATTAAACAAAAGGACGTGTTATCGTTTCAGTCCTCAGAAGTCGTAATGTCGACACAATGTGAAACGCTTGCCTTGAGCATGCAGCTTCATATAATCATCATCATCATCAAGAGCTAAGAATGTAACTTGGTCGGCCGGCTTACGCTAGCTTACGCCCTGAGAATGCGACTCGCGGGGGTGGCCGCCTCAGTTATCGGAGCAGCTCTTCTCACCCCGAAAGAATGACTGGCGATTGTAAGGATAACGCAAACAAAAATAAGCGAACGTCAGCAAGAACAAAAGAGAGCGGCAGCCTCCAAAGCACGCTTTCGGTAGTTTTATAGAAGGAAGCCTACAGCCAGGCCCCGTAAATACCTGCATTTCTTCGCCCTCCCCCGCATACCGATGCGGGCTAGGCTTCCGAGGCTAGCTCAGATTGCGCGTCTGCTGCTCAACTATGCTAAGACGAAGATTAGAAACGCCGGCTATCTTTACGACCGTATCGCCTCGGCACTTTCTGGACCTCGGCTATCTCGGGGAAATTGGACCATGCCACCGAAGATATTTAAATGAGCGCGGAAGGATTGCGTACTGCAAGGGCTTACCCAGGGGGGACGCACGACATTCCAAAGATTCCTTAGTCTGATACCCAGGTGGCCATTTCAAAATGTCCCGTTCTGCTTCGAGGATGAATAAAATAACTCTCCAGATCAAAAGCTTGCACGAAGCTATTGATACTACGAAACTCCCCCAAATCTGAACATACATGTCTCCTTACTGAAACTATTCGATTGTCTCCAAATTCATAAATGTGTTCAAAAGCACCTCAAAAGCGTTTTGTATAGAAACACAAAGAGGGCTTACATAGTTATCTCGTCATTCTACAAATAGACGTGTCTTGTGTATACCAGTTCGGCTCTGCTTCTCGGCTTGTTTCAATCAAAAATTGTACACAAAAGCTCACTTAAAAGTCTCATTGTTTCAGCTTGACTTCGTTTTGCACTTCTTACAAAATCTTACATTTTCTTTTCTTCATGGTGCAAAATGAGAACGTGTAATCGAGCCTTCCTTATCGGTGCGCGTTCTTTCTTATCTGCGTTGATTTCAAGCGGAACACACGAAGCAACTTTCTCGTGTCCATGGTCCGAGGGAAAAGCCCGCAACCCGCTGGAAGCGCTAGCCCGCAGCTTTGTAAGGTGCTCACGCCCCACAGATGCGCCCTGGAAAGCTCTCATTTCCCAACGGTATAGCATTCTCCACGCGCGATGCTTGCTTGTCCTTCGCAGAGGCGATTCACCTGTTCAGTCCTGCAGATGCCCCACCCTTACGACCATAAGCAAGATCTCATAAAAGAAAGGGCAGACTAAACGGACATACTAAATTATTCAGGTTAAAAACAAAAAAACAACGGTCGATTGGAGAGGAAAGCCCAACATATCTAGCAAAAGCTTCGAGGGTGATTTTCTGTTTTAACAAAATTCTCCTTCCAAAAAAAAAAAAAAGAAAAAAAAAAAGAGAGCTTTAACGCGAAATGGCCGCAACATTAGTTGGGATCCACCCTCGGTCATAGACCTGCTGCGCCGGCTGGAAGTGGTGAGAGCTGCACACAAGAGTCGCTCTGTATTCCACGTAGTCATCACCTTCAGAACTCTGATTTAGGGTATTTGATTACAACAAAGTTTATCAAGGTACTGCTCGGCTCAATGAGGCTGAGAAAACGCCCGGCGTGCGCGCTCGATTGTCCTGCTGTTGGTTGACTAACCATTTAAAGGCGCAGAGATGAACATTCATAACCGACATACGTGGACGTTTAGTTACGCCAAGGGAGACCACATAGACGCCAGTAAAGTTCAAAGCGGTGGAGCCGCACCACAGTTAGGTTTAATATGCACACTTTCGCAAAATGTTACCCCTCCCCCCTCCCCCTCCCCCTCAGCGTACGCATGCACGCACGTGCGCCAGCAGAGGGACATTGCAAGCGCTATATTTTTCTACCTTTGTCCGTTCACCATTCGGGTGGATTTGTATCCGATCATAGGACTTGGATTTTGTCATACATATAGTATTTTCTGAAATCGTCGCTCTCCTAAGCAGCATAGAAAATATGTGATTTAAAACTTTTGATTTAAACGGAATTCAAACTCACAGTAGCGTTGCTCTATTTTCAGATATATTCAGGTAAATACGCAACCACGTTCGCTGCAGTTTCTTTCGTTTAACAAAAAAGAGACAACTTTATATAATGGGACAAACAAAATAAATAGATCAAGAAACGAACAATTCTCCCAGGATCAATAATTATTAAGAAAGTACGTGCAGTATTTAGATTTTATACGAGATAAGAATAGCACAACGATCCTCTGATAAACATGTTCACGTTAATCAGTAAAACTGGTAACCTTACTTCGAAAGTGAATCAACAAGACTGCGTTATCTGCTCAAACCCGCATAAATATTTTTATATAAAAGCAAAAATCACAGTATCTTCTTAATAAAGTGCAAATTAAGAAGAAAACAAAAAACGGGTAATAACTGATTCTAATATCTAGACACAATAAAATATTTTCCAACGCTCAAGCAAGCGTTTCGAATGGACGTATAGTTTGCATTTTAGTACCAGAAACGGTGTCTCCAGCGCAAGTTTTTAGGTACGACTGGTCATAAACTCCGCTTGCTTTAACTTCAGCGGAAGGTCTGCTTATTACCAGCCTTTTCAGCCTTTTAAATTTCATCACTTTCTGCCAGATAAAAAAAAAAAAAAAAAAAAAAAACTTTTCACAAACGTTTTATATACGAAAATCAAAATGCTTACGAGAGAAAATTGTGGAATTCGAAAAATGGCACAGAAAATAACGTTACAGAATTGTTTTCTTCAGGTCCCACTATTTTAACATAATTGCATTAATTTTTTTATACACCACAAACAACAACTGATTACCAAGACGTATTTATGCTATGTATGACTGAGAGGTTCAAAAACGCGTGGTGCGGCTTTTTATGCTCGCGCTTCTTGCTTCGAGATCCTCGCCCTCTTTCGTATCGGTGATTGCCACCATTTCATTGTCCGCGATGGGATAGGAAGTTAAGCTGTCAGTGCCCATAGAAAACTCTATACAGATCAAATAGAATTCGCACATTGACCTCCATGCCTTTCATATGCTTATTTTTTGTTTGCTCGCCACGCAGCTAGCATCGTTCGTTGGGTTACAAAATCCCGAGCTTTATAGGATCAACCGACGCGACCTTCGGATCCCGTCGGAAGGCGACAATTTTCACTCCTCGGGGTAAGGGTTCGACGCCCTTTTCTCCGTTTACGTTTTGACGCGGCGTTTCAAACAAGCAGCGTGTGCGGCGCCGGTATAACCCCAGTAGAGATTTCCCGTTTTCCGTTGATCGGCGGTAAGTCTGTGCCGCGGCTCCGGTACCCTTCGAGGGCGTGTCTGTCGCGAACATGTTAGCAGCTCGTTTTAAGGTGCATAATGACACGACTCCGCGCCTCGAAAAGCGCGGCCGAGTTCTGCGATTCGCACGGGGGAAATACCCGAGGAAGCGTAAAACGAACCTGGCTTGACGTTCTAAAGACGAGTGATTAATTGATCTTTGGAGACCCTCACGTAGGCATCGTCCAAGCTGTAGCGTCGTGGGAGTACCATACTCACCCAAACATTGCACTCGCGTCGGAAACCAGACGCCTCGCACATTGCGGAGCGCGGTTTCGGAAGAAAGGGAATGAACTTGGAGTACTTTTATCTCACTTCCTCCGTTTATACGCAACGGGTTTCCAGCACATTAGCGGACGTAGTTGCCAATATCCAGGCTTCCCCTTTGCGATGTCAGTCGGTATCTTTCTTTCTTTCTTTCCAACTCTGCCAAGATGAGCTTGCCCTCCTTTCAAAGGGGGACCCTGAAGTGTCAGAATAAAGAATATGCAGCCTGCTGTTACAAAGGTAACTATTTAAAAAAAAACATAACATCACAGGTGAAAAAAAAAAAAAAAAAACGTGCTTACGGCAGCTATTACGAAAACGTGCCATATAGGTGTTAGCCTAAATTAAACTATACAAAAAAAAATTAAAAAACCCTAGACTGCTATGAATAGAAATTTCTGAGCAAGACTGAGATATACATCATTGTATTTGGTACTTTAATACACACATAAAATAACGAAACATAAATTGAGCAGAAGTGGTCTAAACAAGCAATGTGCCACGAGTGCAATCTCAACATGCAGTAGCCCCACCAGTCTTATATCGCTCGTTGCCAATGTCCACAGGCGTGGTATACTTGTAGTACCATAACCAAGCAGTGCCTTTTTTTTTTTTTTTACTACGAGCTTTTAAAGCACGCGTCCGATATCGGAAGACATTCAAGTGTGGCACGACTGAATCCGAGCTGGCGCTAAGCACGGTATATACGCTTATAAGCGTCTGAACATCACGTGGAACGATATACAGAGTTTGTTTATACGCTAAAAATAAACCGCTGGTTTGTCTTTTCATAAAAAGTAAATACAAAAAAATTACTGACAAACTCCCAATTTAGAGCTCTTCTCTAGCAAACAAACAATAAAAGCACAATGCGCTATATTGCCGCGCGCGTCCTTGGCCGAACGGTTATCGTGCTTAGCTCCCACAAAAAGGGCCGAGTTTCGATTCCTGGGAGCGAACGCACCTTTTTGTTATTTCTGTAAATGTCGCATTCTGGTAAATTCGATAACCCTGCTGCTTGTTCGAGGTCCGAGTGTTCTACGCGCCGAACCTTCTACGCCGATTGTTCCAGAAGCCCACACGTGTACATAAGGAGCTCCGCGAGTCGAGCAGGAGTCGCTCCATCGTCTGCGCTCGATCCTGCCGTTGCGTCGTCATGGACGCCTGCGACGCCTGTTATTTGCCATTCATTCCCATTTTGTTCTGGCACAAGTTCGCCACATTAAACGTTTAGTTTCTCCAGTTATTCGCCACCTCATCATTGGTCATTCGTGACAATATGAAGTTCACCAGCTATGCATGCTTTGCACTGACGTGACATTAGCTGCTATTGCTGCTGGCTTGACATCAGCCGCGTTGTCGCGTAGAAGGCGCACTGCTGAGCGCGTAGCTTCTGCGGCATTGCACCCTCGAATTTACCTTTCTCAGCAGGAACAAGTAGGACTGACCTCTAGCATGGTACGATGACGTCACGTGGAAGCCTCGTGTTGCGAGACATCAAGGAGGAGGGCGGGGCTGCCGGTACAGGGTTCGATTCCCGGCGTCAAAGCGTGTTTCATGGTGTAATGGCACTATGGACTTTGAATTCAGCGATCCGAGTTCAAATCTCGGAGATATCTTTCTGTTTTTTCCTAGCGGTATAGTCATCAGGCAACGAAGGTGTTAAGTCAGGCAGACAACAGAGAAACATGTAATTCTATAACACAAAATTCTAGACTCCAACAGTGTTCCTTCGAGATGTGCCTATTTCTGGTTCGGCAAGATTCAGCTCCTATCCAGAACGTAGAAAACCTGAAAGCTGGAATTCCAGATGATTACGTATATTTCACTGGAACACAGGGCCGGCTTGCTAGAATTAGAGCCACTGAATGCTCCCAGAGTACCGAAACTTTCAGGCTCGAGACGCCAAGATGGCGGCTCGATCTTTTTTATTTACTGTAGCCACCATGAGCGTTTAGGAAGTATGTTTTTACGTAAAAACAAACGGGGAAAGAGCTCTTGTTGTTGGAAGTTTTATTGTAGATTAGTACAAAATGACAGGAGCGTGATGTTTTTATAAAAGTTTTGTTTACAAGGTTTCGCGGCACAATTAATATTGGTTTTATACAACCACATCTCGCCGGTGATTTCAGGTAGCGCGTCCCGATCTGGGCGCGTCCTAGCTTTGGTGGAAATTCGCGGTGCGTCCGCTTGGGAGACGGGGATTGGCATTCGCCGTTCGAGCGTAGCAAGTGTAGATCCCTGTGGCCCGCGTCTACCATCGTCACGCGAGTCACAAGGGCCCCGCCCCTGCTGCCGACCAAGATGCCCCCGGCCGCCATGTTGAGGGCCCAGTCCTTCGTATTCTCAGCACCGTCTGAGGTTCCTGTTGACCACATCACCAAAGTCCGGGATGCCATTGTCTGCAGTGGCGGTTAACCCACTTCAGCATCATGCAGGAAGCAAGTTTCTCGCCACCGTCAATTCAGCGGAGACGGCCGAGAAGTTGGTAGTGCAAGGCAGCCTGCTGCTTGGTAACCTCGTGGTCCCACTACAACAGGTGGGTCCACACACGGTTTATGAGTCGGTGTTCCGACTCTCGCCGTACGTCCCGGACGACGCCTTTCATGCGGTACTCGGGCCGTACCGCAAGATCCTCGGTGTCTCGCAACCAACATATAAGGACCATCCCACCCTGTACACCGGAACGAGTGACGTCTGCACGTTATGTGCGAGTATCGGGGTATGAAGAGGGTGTACGTGCCCGCTACGGCCAGGAGGGCCACTTCGGAGCTGCGTGCCGAACACCTCGCTGCTCCCGGTGTGAAGTCTTCAGCCACAGCACCGATGGCTGCACCTCCCCGTGCCAGAGATGCGGCCATGCCCATGCCACAACGGACTGCACACATGCGGCGAAGTCACTCGGCGGTGACACAGGCCGTCAGTCCACTCGACTCCGGCGTTGACCCGGCGAGTTCACCCGCAAAGGCGACGACAGAACTGGGGCGCGCGAGCGCTTTGAGACGCGGTTTAAGACCCGCTCAGCTTGTGCGCTGACTTTGGCAGTGCTTTCTTTCTCCCATTCTCAACTGAGATGCTGTTTCTAGCAAGCCGGCCCTAGTATTTCAAGAGCCTAGAAGCAATTTGTGCGAAGAGTCTACTCAGTTTTTATCTGCAGACTAAATTTTACACTTGCAGAAAACTAGAATGCAAGCGTAATAAGAAGTATTTACGTTAAGCTTCCCGACAAGCGTACCTACTTTTATTTTTCTTCAGCAGTTTTCCTGTTTGCGTCTCGTTAGAGCGGTTCGTGATTTTAGCTCATGTATAGGTAAGTCATCTTCAGGATGCGGAAAGTTCGGCCTATTTCATTCATGCATTGATTTAATGCTGTAAACCAATGAGTTTGTTGCATAAAAGAACAACCAGTGTAACCATTTTCTCTGCACTTCGTTTAAAATGTGCGAAGTTAGCGGAAAGATGACATTCTGTCGCAGTTCCTTCAGAAACATGCAACCTTGCTTTTTTATTGAATTTATTATTTAGAAATAAAGTAGTATCCATCACTGAGATAGAACTACTTTAAGGACACCTTTCAAATTTTAGTGTAGCATTCCATATATACCTTTTGACCGACTCTAACTAAGCGCGCTGGTCAATACAAGAAAACACCAACCTGAAACGCCGCGTTTTTATTAAAACCTTGAAATACGTGCAATTTGTCTTTCCACAGTTCAATCTTCCGTAAAAAAAAAAAAAAAAAATCAATTATAGAAGCACGTGATGCGTTAGTACCTGCAATCTACCGACCAGTTAAAACTATATTCAGGTATCCACAAATGCAAAAAATACAAAAAGCTCATATCGCTCACAGGGGACCTTGAACGTGTTTGTAAGCCTGCAGAGCGTCGTATGCTTCTGAAGAGAGGACCAAAAATAGTCCGAAAACTCTAAAGTGAGTTCCTACAGTATTAAAGAACATGACATTTGGTCACCTCAGTATGGAAAGGAAAGAAGTTAACCTAGTATACCATTAAAAGATGTTCGCTTTGCCTTTGAGATGCCTTTGTGAATATGGAAACTCAGGTTTGAGTCGCCTCCGTTGATTTGCATACATAAAAAAAAGGTTACGTTTGTCCAGCGTTAATAGAAGGAGAAGGTGTTACCAAGCAAAATTTGGGCGGCGATTATACACCTCTGCTTAGGCTAGTCCAAAATGATACAAAAAAAAAGAAACACCTCCAGACTATTTTCGAAATGTGACAAGTTTCTGTCTCTTTCTTCGGTTTTGTGTCACCGTTCTTTATAACAAAGAGTATCCTCCCAGTGTTTTTTCCCCGCGGCTATATCCCAGCATTCCTCTCTTAAGCGGGCGTACTCAAACGCGGTTGAGTCAGATTCACTTAGCAAGCGGCGAATGGACCCGTTTCAATTAAGCTTGTGCGCATGCGCACATCCTCTCCCCTGGCCTTGATTCCCGCTCTCTTCATTTTCGCAGGGCACGACCAACATTTGTCAGCGCCTATCTTTCCGCGTATTTCGTCTTTTTTGACGTTCCGTTTTCTGGGTATCGGTAGCGTGGGGTATAAAAAGCAATGAAAACCGATACAACGGCACGATGTCATAGTGTTTTGACGAGCGGAGTCCTGTTGGGCTGCCCTTCATTTGTAGACCGCAAACAAATCGCCACACGGCGCTCGTTACTCGAAAAAGGTCCAATATCTCATGGCTGCAAGCAGGTCCTGTGTCGAGGGGCGCGCTCACTGGCTCTGTTTTAAATAGGCTTGAATCAACGGTGGTCGAGCTCTCCTCTGTAAAAGTGCAATGCGAAATGCGATCCTCAGAAATTAGAAACCCGATGCGACGCGAAAAGAAAGCTATTTAGTTATACGGACCTCTCAAGACTTTCGAAGGCAGGAACTAAAATAAGCGAATGCACGCCGAAGCTTTAATATCGATCAATAGGTATAAATAGCTCAGTACGACAAAACGACGAGTCTTGCAAACACGTCACAGGGCTTTGAGTTGTCTGTTAACGATGCGAGCTAATCCGAGCTGTGCTACACACAGACACTGATAGAGTGCAAATATATGTACTATGTTCGGCCACTTCTGAAGCTAGAGAAGCGCCAGACAAACCTAAAAAAAGAGCCACAAAAAAAAAATAAACATCGGCATGTCGAATATAAAAAAACCTTAAAGCCGAGACATCCGACAGCAGCCCGCGATTTTTTTCCCCCACTTTATAAATGTAAGCGTTTGCCGCCGAGCGTCGCGACGAGGAATCCGGTTCAGGCGGCGTGCAAAAGGCTTTGCACTGCCCCTTGACTAAGACACCAAGTCCAAGAATAGAAAATGGCTGGGAGGCATGCGCACAAGGTCTCTCGTAACCGGCCCGCAGTCGATTCAGGGGAATCCCCGGCTCTGACCTGAGACTGTCCCAGTTTCGGCGAGGCTGGGGCAGGCTCCAACCGAGGCAGTTGCTTGCTTGGAGATTCCGGACTTCGGGATATCCTCGCAGTGTCAGACGTGCGTAGCCCAGCGTACTTCGTCGAAACGTGAGTTACTTCATAATGTTATGCTTGGGTAATTATGACGATAAAATAGTTGATTGCTGGGCTGGTCGGTAGCTGATTGACATAGCAGGACACAGTGCAAGATAGACGGGGCAGTCAGAGAACACACACAATACCGGTGCTATGTCATGTATTTTTCTCGGACTGTCCCGTCTGTTTTGGACTGTTTTCCATTACGTGAATGATGACGGTGTTCATCGTTTCATGATTGGTTGCTAACTGCTATTATAGATTGATACTGTGATCTCATAGATTGTAGAGCAATAACAAGGTAATTGGGGATGGCCGGGAACTGCCATTTTGACGCTGTACCTTGTTTAAAAGGTCTGAGAATAAAACAAAACTATGTTGCGTTCGTCTCTGTGTAAATGTAGGAACAAACCGTGACAGTGGGACCGTGGGGCTTAAATGTAACTTTTTAAAATAAGTATTTTTTTTTTGAGGGGCTTAAGCTTAACAAGTGAACGCATTTCGACCGACATTCACGTCGGTACATTGTTGACGAAATCGAACAAATCGAAGTGCTTTACAAACCTACCACGGCGAGGTCAACATACTCTAGTTTTAATGAAAAACAGTTATGTATCAATAATTTGTCGGGGGATCGGTGGTCGAGTGTGTTAGCGCACCGCAGCTCGGAGTGCCTGAAGCAAAAGCTCGCACTGCATAGCCCAGGGGTCCTAGGCTCAATCCCCACCCCTGCCCGATTCAACCTGGATGAGCATCGTGCCGGAGTGCGGTCGTGTATCACTACTACTGCTTGGCGTACGTGAAGATAAAGACCCCAGGCTAACGGTTGTGCTGCACTGGCTAAATCTCTCATCTACAGCTGAGGCCCCGACGCCCATTGAGGCTGACTAACTTTCGGATGTATACAGATACATACATACTACAGAATTATTATTTAATGATTTGTTCACCCATTCATTTTTCGTAGATAAGCTGCGTGAAAAAAAAGGACGTGCTTCTTACTCTCGTATTGTAGTGGAAATGGTATTTCTGAAGGATTTACAAAATAGAGACCACGCTTATCGCTCATTGCCGAGTTTAGTGTGGCCCCTCCCATTGATTGCTGCAAATAAGTGATATTGTGCTCGTAAGGGATGCTGATTACAACCCGAAAGACCGGTACTACAGCTGCATCATGCTTCAGTCAAATGACGTTTTACACCTGCGCTAGGCTTATGCGCACTCATCGATTTCCTTTGAAGTTTTGTAGCCTTGAAATTTATATTACCGGAATTATGAAAATGACAGGTGCGATGTTGTTTGTTAGTGAGCTAGCTTATTAACGAGTGTTAGCACGGGTCCGGTTAATTAATTTTTTGTTTGTCAAATTGATGTCCTATCCCAGGTTAGGCGATTTCATTAAACATCCTTATAAGCTCCTCTTCCGATAAATAATCAGAGGTACGTTACGTGCTTTGAGGACACCAACAAATAGCTGTAAAAAATTGCAGTGGCTTAGCTCGGCTATGCCAGGATATACATAGAGTGAGCTAAGGTTCAGCTGGCAACTACTTCGGGATCCGATGAGTTAAGCTTCTCCGCTCTTCTGCGCCGATGAGCAGCAATTTCACTCTCCTTCTCCATAGCTATACCACACTGGCAAACGCCCCGCTATATGTATACCCCCACTGATACCTCCGTGCATGCGCACAAAATGAGAGGCGCTATCAAGCGGCTCCGATGCAGCGTCAGACTTGGCTACTGCGCAGCGGAGGCGCACAGCTGGGCACGCGGCGGCGCCAGTGCGTCTCCCGCGGCTATGACGTCACTCCTCTGGAATGCGCAGACCGGCGAGGCGCGCGCGGCGGAGCACGCGGCGGCGGCGGCTCCGGCGCGCCAGCTGTGCGCCGTGTGACGTCACTGCTCCTCGCGCATGCGCAGCACGGCTCTCCAGGAGCCACGCGAAACTGCTCAACCTCGGCCAGTGTAGCTCACGCTACAAAAATGGGGAACTTGGTGGAAGAAAGAGGACAGAGGAAGAAAAACGTCCCATCTTTCACCACAGTCTCGGGTAATCTACATCATGATTGACATCCACCAGCTCGCCTGCGCACTCACTACGTTTTCATAAATAGTTGTACATGTCTTTGCAAATTGGTATATATTTCTGTTGAAGCTTTTATATTAACACGTGATTTGTTTTTACAACTTAGACCCATTAATTAAACAATTGGTTAAGACTTCATGGTTAGTGCTTCTGAATAATCAAGGCTAGTCCTCATTAGAATTGCCGAATGGAACAAGCTGCAATCTGAAAATGTACGCGTATTTACAGGCAATCCTGTAGAAATCAGAAGTCTGTGCTAAATGCACCATAAGAAATAAAAGACGTTTACAACTCCCTGTAATGCCGAATTAGAGCGCAGCTTTTGAGGAGGAGAGGGGAGGGGACGGTATGCCCCTCCTCCTCATCCGTACCCTCTCCTCCTCCCTTCTCACCTACTCCTCCCGTGCTCCTCCAACACCTCCTAGAAATAAGGCCGTAATGCTCTTCTCGTGACGTCCAAAAGAAGGCCATCGGGGGCGCGCGTCGAAGCGAAGGCAACGCGCGTGGATCGACTGTCGTAACTCCCAACTGCAACACATGCAACATCATCGAAGACAGAAGACACATTATTTGGGAGTGTCAGTCGCTAGAGACAGAGTGAACTACATTAACGAAAACACTGAATGCTCTCCATGTTTCGCCGGGGGATTCCAACGCCCTCCTCTTCCCATCAGGATCCCGACGAGAAGAACAAATATACTGAAAGCCCTCATGGACTTTTTAGAAACGACAAACTTGTCATCCAGACTTTGAAATAGCCTACGACATGCCTTCAAACTATGATCTCCGATGGGTCGAAGCGGCGGGTGCTTCGTTCCGTCGCCCTGATCGCGGCGGGGGCGCTCGTGCCCCTGTGGGGCTTCGGCTTCTTGAAGTCGGCGCCCAGCCAGGGAGCGCGTGCTCCGGCTGCGTTTGGGGCGGTGGTGGGATGCGACCTGTCCTTCCATTGTATCAGCGGCTATACCCTTCATTTCTGTAAATACGCCCATCCCCATTATCACCTCCTACTTCCTATCCTCTTTTTCTCCCGATCCCCGCAAGACGACGAACCAGACCCCTCCATGGGTGACTAACAATGCGTCTTGCATCCCTCTTTCTATTTATTTATTTCTTTTAATTTATAATAAAAGCAATATTTACACACACGTGTCTTATTAGCTGAAATGAAAGCTGCACATTGCAACGGGTCTAAGAAACACTTTATTACACGGAAAAAACATTACACCGTTAAATAATCGATACGAAAAGGCACGAGGTATGCGTAGAAGACGACTCTAGAAAAATGTGATTGTTTTAAGTAGAAAATATTGAGTCACGCATTTATTGCTGTAGGAATGCATATTTTATAGAGAAATATTTCGACAAAATGGCGAGACACGCAGTGATTGGGCACAGCAATACAGATCAGTTAAAAATCAGGTAGACGTAGCCAACGCGGACACGGCTCGACAGGTGTCACTTACGATCATGTAAGCGATGTTATCGCGTGCAGTCACTCAAATAAAATTAATGTAATTTCGATCGAATGACAATATGGGGTCGACAAATCAACTTGCGACGCTCGTATAATCACTCAAAACAGCGAGCTGGTAAATCCCGTATTATTTAATCAAAATATAACTTTTCTGTGTGGCAGGGGTACTAAACTTACTACTTACAGTCAACTAATTTACTTCTCCCGATGGGCTCGAGCTGCCTAAGAACAAAATATAACCTATTTTGTATACAATAATACTTTTACCTTAATACAGTTAAGATTCTAGTATAAACGCGGTAAAGGCAACAAAATAACATTAGTATAAATAAACACATAAGCACAAGAAAAGGGGACCAAGCCTGCTTCTGGGATGATCATAGAAAAAATCGTCAGGGTGCAGGCGAGCTGGTGAGTATTAACCATGTTGATTTAACCTGAGACTAGGGTAGAGACGTCGTCCTGTCTTTTTTCTGTCCCTTCTACGTTTTGATGCTTCTTCTCTACCCCAGTCTCAGGTTAAATCAACATGGTTAACATAAGCACAAACAACGCACTTTCAATAATCACACAAACTTGTTATTTACCTTCCAGTAAAAACTAGAATATTACCAGGCATATTTACAAATGTCGACGCAATAGCAAACGGATAACGACGAAGAACAAAATTCCATTCTATCACGAGATTAAAAAAAAAAAATCGACTGCAGCACTTTACTTGCGTCTTACATGACCAAGAAGCCCCGTAAATAGGTTGTTTCTCACCTGTCGATCGTATCCATACGTCCCACAAGATCCATCACGAAAACATTTGAACACGAACTTCAAGAAGTCTCTCTCTGTCGAGAGAGATGTCATCGACCAGTGTCATCGTTGACTAGTTGCCACACACGTCACTCAAACCGTAGCAGGACTTGTTTCGCGAATCCACGTAGATGCCGTAGTATCAAGTGAACACAAAAAAAAACTACCCGAGACTGCGGTGACAACAAAAAAACGACGGGTAGGAGGATCAAAAGAACCACACACACACACACGAGAGCAGCAGCAGCAGTGTGGGACGAGAGGCGTAACATTGTCGACCCATCTCTTGCTCGTGTGCGCTCCCGCGGCGATGACTGGATTTTTTTTTTGGTTCCTTTCCCTTCTGAAATGTCTCAGCGTTCCTTTTCAGACAGTCAGCAGCTCACACACAACGTAAATTTACCAGAATCGGAGCCCATACGAGGGAAGATGTCGCATCGGAAATTCGGAGCCGGTTTATTCGAAAAGTGTTGGGAGCTGCGGCACTGCGTGTAGTCCCGCGGTTACGGGGATAATCATAAATATAAATTTGGTACTTTCAACCTTGGTGACGCGTTGTATATTACGCTTATTTTATAATACATTGTACAAGACTGCGCTTTTAAAACGTATATTAATGTCGAATAAACGCGCACGAACACCACCGCGCCGCTCGAGAAGAAACATTTTTTTCACGTCAATATGCGTCGATAGCAGAAATGTTCTCACGTAGTTGCGCCATGGCCTTCCTTCCTCCGACATTGTGACGTAACCACTTGGAGCGCAACGGCCTTATTTCTAGGAGGTGTTGGCTCCTCGCGTCCTTCCCCTCTTCCTCCTCCCTGCTCCTCATCCTCTCTCCCCCTCATCCTCCTACTCCCCATCCTCCTCCTCCTCTTCCCTCCTCCCTCCCGCGCGGTGCATTATGGAAAACGTCCCATAATGCGACGCGCGCGTCACCGCGTTGCATTATGGGACGTTTCCCATAATGCACCGCGCGGTTACGCCGACGGCGACGGCGACACCGCTCAAGCCGGAAACGGGCGCCTAAGAGCTGCGCTCTAAAATTATATGCGTGCTTACGTGTCGGTGAAACCATGATATTGTATTTATTGCATTGCTCTCTTAGTTTATTTCATTTTTTTATAGTATTACTAGTTCGCTTCAACTGTTTGATTTCCTTTCGCATCTATTATGTTCGGCGCGATTTTGAGATATGAATAAATAAAATGAAATGAGGGAGTAGCTAGACGGGGGAAGTTACAAGACCTACTGAAGACAACAACAAGAAAATACGTCCCAATACTGTCCTTTATCGGGATGTGGTTTCTTGCTGTGCCTTCGTTGACTACGCTCTTGTAACTTCCCCTGTCTCCAGTTTTTGAAGACGCGTTCAATACATAAGCTCGCCTGCACCCTGCCGATCGCTACCTTGTAATACTTTGAGACAATTCCCTTTACTCTAGACATGTATTTATTGTAAAGAATAATCGTTATCTAAAACTAAAATACAAATCTCTATTACGGAATAACCTTACCTTTTCGTCCGAGAACAATGTTTTGCTACAGACTACGCTTCCTCATAATTAAAAAGTTTTCAATCTGGTATGAACAATATGTCGTAACTTTCTTTCTCGGGAGTATGCCTCTTAGCCAGTTTTATAAGTATCAGTGCACAGAAAAGTAAATTATTGAAAGTACCCAGTCGAAGACAATGCGATCATAATTTGCGAACGCTGAATATGATTTGTGTGTAATAAAATATGCCGGCTAACCATGAAAAGCGTTTAGTATACTATAGTGATTGTAGCCCGAAATATTTGACCACACTCTGAGTCCACTTCCACTTATTAAGAAAACGTGATGCACGTTAAAGACCCCAGGCTAGCGGTTGTACTGCACTGGCTAAATTGCTCATCTACAGCTGGGAGACTCGTCGCCAATTGAGGCAGACCAAGTTCTAGGCTGTATAAACATACACACAACTGAATTATTATTTCTTAAGAAAAATCGTTTTATGACATTTTTCTCTTATGTATAAATGACTCAAAAGTCCTCTGACCATCTTATGACTCCTCATGGCAAAAGGGTAAGCGCGTATATCGCAAAAATAAAGCACAAGCTAACTGACATCTGGATTCATAGACTACGTCTGAGTGTGTTTTCTTAGAAACTATACGCTCTCCAAAAGACGACTGGTGCAGCCAGCTATGTCATCACGGAACTCACGATTTTGGTATTAACTGTTAGCGTTCTTGGTAAATGCACATTTGAAACAATCTTCGTGCAATTATCCTGCGCAGCTGGAAACTTAGATGTGTATTGAGTTCTTAGTTACATTTTTTATATAATCAAGCGATTTAATGCCACAAAAAAGAGCTACACGTTTTAAAAACAAATAGGTTTATTTTTGTTTCACATCAAATGCACCCTCATATACTGATTGGCCCAGTTTGACTACAATGTCTTGTGAACATATCTAGAATAAAAATGGGCACATGCAAAAAGCTTCACGTGTGTTGCGAATAACATGCGATATACTTTAAACCTGACATAAAATCTTGAACCAAACTTCTATGCCATGTAACAACGCATTTGTTGATTTTTTTTTTTTTTTCTGCCGATTGTCCCGATGGCTCTGACGTTCCATGGCGTAAGGTGTTATAGTGCGGTGCTTCATTATAGCAAAATCGGACCATAAAAAGTCTGCAATCACGGAGGGAGGGCTGAAAGCCCAGAAGATAGAACCGAACGTGGTAATCCCAATGACGTCACTGCGCAGCCCAAACACGGAACGTCGTAAACGATCCGACTAACAGGAAGCAAGTTAGCGGCTACGTGCAACATACACAAACTTTTGGCAGCGCGCCGGCATGGGTAGGTTGTGTGCTGCATGCACTCTCCTGATAACCGGAAAACAGTCGTTTGACGTATGCGCAAGCGCTTGTAAGCGCATGCAGTTTCCATTCGAAATGCCTCAACATTCGCCCCGATGACAATGACGTTCTTATGCCTGACGGCGTAAGCATTTACAAGTGTGGGGAATGCAGCAAACGAACTTCACCCGATGCAAGCCTCGAAAACAATCAACGGGCGTCTTCAGCAGACGATACGGGTTCGTCTACACCCGTCCTGGGTGATTCCGCTATGTCGGCAGAACTTGTCAGCCTTCTAAATGCACTTCTTGCGAAAGTGAACAATTCCTGACAGCAGAAGTAAAATCATTGAAGGCGGAAAACATATCTATAAAGAATGGACTGTCCAAGACAAACGCTCTGCTTTTGATGCGTGAAGACGACGTTAATGCAACCGTCGCCAATCAGTTGAAAGGCTCCCCCGAATCCGCAAAACATGGTCCCAACTACTCCAAGGTAGCTCAGAGGCTTGTCGATGTTCCCCGTCGTGGTGCTCCGCCCGCACGGAGGTCCGGACCGTCGACGCAGTGCTACACTGCCCCTCCAGCCGGTGGATCATCAGCTGATATTCCCTATGGACGCGACGCGACTTCGTCGTTTCCTTTTTCGGTGCCTTAATGGACCAGAATGGGAAGGACTGGCGATCGGGACGCCCTTGTCGGCGCCAACAGTCGACCGAGATTTTAACTGTCACGCGTGGACCAGTCAAAAAGGCGCTTTTTTGTGTCTCGACTTCTCCCGGTCACATCTGAGGACATCACCAACCTTCCGAGAGGCGTGGTGACCGGCAATGAACTGACCTGTACCAGGCTAAAAACTAAAGTATTCATCGTATGCGTCTTTCTACATTTCTGTAAGCGCCGTCATTTTTAACCTCATCAACGACCCATCGGTGTAGCCTGAAGGCTGTCTGTTCCGTCTTTTTCGTGGTATCCTGAGGAACGACGTGCCCGCACATACATCTGATGAGTGAAAAGATGAATTTGTATTATCAGAACGTTCGTGGCTTGTGCACAAAGTCTTTTCCGGAGGTGTCGCGACCTCAGACTTTGATGTACTGTGTTACTGAAACGTGGCTTCATGAAGTTATTGCTTCCGTAGATTATATTACGGTTGCTTACATTGTGTTTCGTGGCGGCAGACACTACAAATCAGTCGGTCAGCGCTATGGTGGAGGCGTTTTGATTGCTGTGAACGATGCGTATACGCCGTTTTGATCTTGAAATGTACAACGAGTGCGTCTGGATAGAAATTAAGGTCGCAGGTGGCAAGAATTCGTTAGTAGGAAACTACCATTTGCCCCCTTCCATGTCTAGTGTCGAGTACAGCGCCATTTTCATTGACTTATCGAGCAAGCTTAATCCTGATCAAGTACGAAATCGTTGTTTTTGGTGATTTTAATGTTCCTGGTACATGGTGGGAACTGGAGGACACATCAAACGGACCGAGCAAGGCGTTGCACCTCGTTAACTTCAGTCTCAACGAATTCGAGCTGTGCGATTTACTGGAAAATGCCTGTGGTTACGTATTGGACGTATTTTTTTTTTACTAACATGAACTAATACTCAATTGTGCCAGTCACCGAACCGCTCGTTCCCATTAATATTTGGCACGTCCCGTTTGGTACAAATCTAAATATTTCTAGACATGTTGCGTGACGTAGATTAGTTGATAGATTCGAGTACTGCAAGGGCGATTACCTTGGACTTTATCGGTTTCTGGAGGCTGCCAGTTGGGAGGGTGTTTATAGCGCTGCCAATGTCGATATGCCAGTTTCTGAATTAACCTGTATTGTAACTGAGGGCATGACACCCTACACACCGAGGAAAGTGTGTCGCTCTCAGAAATATCCTGCGTGGTTCTCCTTTGAACTTGGACGAGTCTTACGTAAGAAACTCGGATCTACACAGGTTGTCAAAAGGATCACACGCCGGCATTGCGCGCGAGAAATACAGAGGATGCAGAGCACTGGTCAAACATCTTATTAATCGTGACATAGAGGTCTACCGTTCCTTTGTTCAGCAGAACATGACTCGGCGCCCTGAAGAGTTCCGGCACTTCACGCGCATTCTCACTAAACGTAAACACGGTAGGCATAACCGCACCTTGCTAGATGATAGAGTATATTTCTGATCCCGATGTTGTCTGTCATCTCTTCGCCAGTCATTTTTCGACTGTCTATTCATAACCTAAAAATCAACATCTGAGTGGCACACCTCCACCATTTTGTAATAATTTCGCACCACCTGTCATTACGCTTAACGACGTTTTAGTTGCCATTAAGAAGCTTCCTCCAAAGAAGTCTAGTGGTCATGATGGTATCCCCTTTTTTAATGTAAAAGGCCGTGCAGATATTTTGCTTCTTCGCTAGTTCATCCATATTTACATTGCCCTTTAAACAATCTGTGTTCCGAGCGCTTGGAAGAAAGGCGTTTTGATTCCGTTACTCAAATCAGGAAACCCTACCTCTGTAGTTAAATGCAGGCCCATTTCTTTGTTACCGGCAATTTCGAAAGTTTTTGAAAAGGTTGTTCACGTGCATATGTCCAGCACCTTCAAACGGGTCATATTTCAAAATCAGCATGGCTTTATGAGCGGCCGCTCCGTTGCAACTAACCTTGTCACTTTCCTGAGTGACGCGGCACCGAGCGTTTGCTGTTGGAGAACAAACTGATACAATTTATTTTGATTGCAGTAAGGCTTTTGGTCGCGTCAGTCAAGAACTCTTACTAAGCAAATTACAATTTCATGGATTAAGTGTCTGGTACTGTTCGTGGTTTTCTAGCTTTCCCCGAGACAGACTAAACTGCGTTTCCCACGGGGGAGCCAAGTCGCAATGCTTTCTCGGTTCCTTCCGAAGTGCCGCACGGTTCAAATCTAGGTCCTTTGTGTTTTAACCTGTTTGTGAACGACATTCATGAGGCGATACAGCACTACGCCCTGTCCCAGTTTGCTGACGATATGAAGCTATATCGCAAAGTGGAATGTTTTCATGACTGTGCCTTGTTGCAAACTGACATTGATGCTATGTGCACACAGTGTGTAGATAATCAAAACGACATAAACCTTCGAAACACGCAACCCATATCGTTCACACGCAAAACCCTGCCTGTTCTATTTGACTACCACCTAGACAACGCTCTTATTACACCTGTGTCGGTTGTGCGGGATCTTGGCGTTATGCTGGATGAGAAACTTAACTTAAACAGTCATGTTGGAATGATCCTGTTAGCCTCTTTTAAAGTGTTGGGCATTGTTACTCGCTTTAGTTCTGTCTTCCGCTATCCTTCGTGTCTTTTTGTAGTGTACAGAAGCCTTATTTTGCCTAAATTAGACTTTGCATCAGTTGTCTCGAACAACTTTAGTACCACAGCTGCAGCGACATTAGAACGTGTCCAAAAACGGTTTGCACGAACGTTTTACCCAAGACAAAATCTGCCCGAGCTCTACTCGTATGAGAATGTTCTCAATCGCTTAGGATTGGTCGAGTTAAAAACAAACGCGGTAGATGCGACCTCATATTTTTGTTGGAGTGTTTGCATAGGTATTATGACTGCACTTCTATTGTGTCTCACATCATTCTAATGCTCCAGTTAGGAACTTTCGCAACAACCGCACATTTGTCGTTAATACCGAGCACTGTTTGTATCCGGTAATTAAACTTGAGGAAGAAAACGAGAAGGGACGGACAAACACAAACTTCTCGTTTTCTTCCTTAAGTTTACTTATCCCTACCAACCCGCTCGTTCTGTCCCTGTATCCGGTAGTTCGTACTATTTTAATCATCTTGACACATGCTTTGTTGACCTTTTCAATGATGACATCATTGCGTTCAAGAGATGCGTCTACCATCTGATATATTGTGTTGTCATCGGGTCGAGTTCTGGATTGGTTTTGTTGTCTGTTACCTTTGTAAGCTGGCCAGGTAATCTACCATTTTAGGCTTCTGGCTGTTGGTAGGCACTGTATATTAAAAAAAAAGTGTTATAATGGTCGAACATTACTTGGGATCACTAAGCCGAGCGCCATATAAAGAAGATGTCCTTTGGCAGGAAGGTGCAATGATCATGATTTCTGTAAAAACAAAAGAAATGTTTTGCACGCTCGAAAACGCTGTACACAGCTGTATGTCAAATAACGGTGTTATCGTTATTGAATTTGAAAACAGCGTAATCATAAAGTGGTGCTTTAAAAATGTATTTACTATATCTGCCGGCTTATGCTTGATTATATCCACAGCGAATAAATTGTCGTTACATTCGTCTTCATCAACTTCATCGCACCGGGGCACACTCTCCTATTTGCAACGGCTTCGATTGTGCTCTGTTCTCAAAGTGCTTCTGACAACATCATGCAAGAACTTTTAAAAATTGGTTAACGGTACTAGACGCATAAACTCATAACACACCTAGTGTTCCTCGCTTTCGGTGTCTATACTTTTCTTCGGAATCGGCGGGTGCTATTCGCGATCTATTTTAATTTATATACTCGGCAATGTTTAGCGTTTATACTTTGCTGGGACAGTTTGCCATTTTTTTGTTGGTAGCTATGAAAAGCTAAATGAAATTATATACAAATTTACACTACATCAATTTTCATTCTTATATCTATTGCGCACGTTTGGGATATTAAAAAAAAAGAGAAACAAGATAGATAAAAACCAATTGCTACTCCACTTACTTTTTATAAAAAAGTTACATTTACGGGTGCGTTTCCGAATTTTCGTCACTCGACTAGTTGCGCGCCTTCCTATTGCGCTTAACGTGTACGGCTGCGTGTACGGCTGGTGCACTTAAAGGGGCACTGACACACCAAAATCATATTTTTTTTTTATTATCCGAAACGATTGAAAACGATGCCGGGACATTACCCTCAAAATTTGAAACTTTAAAATTCAGTATTTGTGAAATAAAAAAACAATTTCCAAATGCCGAATTTGAAGTTCCCGCGCGATCCGCGCCAGTGCACCAGTGCAGTGAGTCACATTTTGCGGTCTCCTGCGACTCGACTTTCTTTCGGACGTCCGCCGTTGTCACGGCGACCCCAACCGAGGAGGAGGTGAGGGATAGAAAGGCGCCGGCGGGAAAAAACCGGTCTTTCTCCGACTCGCCAACGGGCGCTGCCAAGTTTTCCGAGGGAGGGTACAAATCTAGGAAGCAACATCACACCGAACTCTGATTTCTGGTATTTCAAAAAGAGGGGCCGTAGTGCGTTCGCAATTGCGTTAAAAAACATGTTTTACGATTGCCGTTATTAAATGTTATAGAAATGTCACCTACAAAGCTTCTAAATTTCCTGATTTTTGACGTCACCGATCAAAAGAAGGGAAGAGGTGAGCGCGGGAAATACAAATGCCAAAACTAAAAAGGAGCGCGCGCGCGCGGGAAAGTTTTTTTTCGCGATGCGGTTTTTTTTGCGTGTCTATGACTACAAGTTGCATCGTTTTAGACAATAAAAAAAAATACGACCTTTGGGTTGTCAGTGCCCCTTTAACGCACCAGCCGTACACGCAGCCGTTCTTTATAGAGATTATACCAACTGCCGCTTCCAGAACATTCCGCGTAAATACAACAATCTTATTCTCAAAGAACTAAATCATCGACACCTAAAAGAACAAGTTTTAAAGAAGGAAAATTCCGCGAAAGCTTGAGCTTCTGGATCAAGCTGCGTGCATTAAACAGAGTTGAAATAGCTAGAATCGTTGTAAAGTGCATCTCACGGGCCAGGTTCTGGGCCGGAGTGCAAGTTTTCAACCAACCTTTGTCTTTACACGAAAAAGAACTAAGATGTCATCTTGTGATTCATATGTCATATGCGACTCATTGCGAAATGACAATGGCTGTTGCTCGGAACCAGCTTTAGTAGCAAACATTTTTGCGAAGCATATTAGTTCTCGTTTTTCTGCCGCCGGACTTATCTTTGATAAGCCCAGACATCGAAGGTGGAGACTTTTTGTCTTGCAGTTCGATAATTGATTGCGATGTCATGAAGGCTATTCGAAAGCTAAAACCAATATTATCTATGGGTATAGATGGGATCCCGAGCTTCATAGTGAAAGGCTGTGCAGAAGTGGTTTCTCCTGTTTTCCATCACATTTTCAACTTATCTCTGGAATCGGGTGTATTCCCGACAATGTGGAAGAGCTCTGCTGTTATCCCAGTATTTAAGTAGGGTGACAGAAGTAAAGTGAACAATTATCGACGAGTGTCACTGCTCTGCATATTGTCAAAGGTTTTTGAAATTATGGTATATAACCCTCTTTACACGTATTTCGCCAAAAACAACTTGTACCCGAACAGCACGGATTTTTGAAAGATCGTTCGGTGGAGACGAATTTGTGTTATTTTCTGCATGAAGTTGTCCCCATAGTTCATGAATCATAACCTAGAACAAGCTGACGTGGTCTACTTTGACATGACGAAGGTTTTCGACTAGGTTTATCACCGGCTTCTGTTGGCTAAATTGAATATGTATGGTTTATGTCCTAGGTATTGCAAGCTTCTTGAGAGCTACTTGTCCAAACGTGAGAACTTCGTACCTGTGTCAAACTGCATATCTAACCCTTTCGTGGCTGCGTCGGGCGTCCCACAGGGAAGCAATCCTGTCCCTCTTCTGTTTTGAATTTTTGTGAATGACCGTACTTCGTGTGTGAAATACTAAAAAATAGTTATTGGCCGACGACATAGAACTGTATTGACTCACAACTACTGTAGAGTTCTGTGTTCGTTTTCATCGTGAGGTATGCTTTATTTCTCTGTGTTGCTTGGCTAATGGTCCTGTGTTGAACGAATCGAAAACAAAAGTTATTTCTCTCAGCAGGAAACGTGACGTTTTACAGTTTCGTTATGCTTTAGAAACCGCTGTTATCAGCCGTGTGTCTCTGTTTAGGGATTTAGGTGTATATTTAGACACTGAACTTTCTTTTAATCAACAGGTTACAAACATTGTCAACTCGCCTCTAAGAGTTTTTAGTATTATAACGCGCATGTCGAGTAGTTTTAAAGATTCACTGTTTTTTAATGTTATTTCGCTCTCTTATGGGAAGCCGCCTAGAGTTTTTTCTCAGCTGTATGGAACAGCATAGGAGAGACTAACTCATCTAGTATTGAGAGAGTCCAAAGAAAATTTATATACGTGTATTTTATGATCGTTACGTGCACTTCAATGTATTCTATGACTGCGAGAGAATATGTGGACAGATTGGCTTACATCCTTTGTGTAATAGACGAATGATGCGTGATTTCATGTTCTTGCTTTGCACATCTTTACTGAAATGTGTATGTTTACCTGTTCCTCAAAGGTCTAGTGGTGCACGCTCATTGTTTTATCCTTTTGTTCTACACAAGACTGATCACATTACCGGCCTGCAACTGGTTTTTAACGAATTGGAATCCAACTTGGATGGATTTGACACTGACATTTTTTAATTTGAGCAAACATTTAGAAAGTGCATTGACGTCTTCCTTTCAGTTTGATATGTCCACGTATGAACTTTATATGTTAATTCTCATTATTTCGACATAGTGCTCCGATAAAAGGTCATACAGCTGTTTGTGGGCACCTAAAGTAAAGCATTATTATTATTATTATTATTATTATTATCATGTTTGATCAAGCATGCCGTGAATTTCGACGCTATAACCTGGCATGTTGACATCCTTACACTTCCAAAGAAGTGCCCTAAGGCGGATCATATATATATATACAGCCATTAGGGTTGTGCGAATATTAGAAATTTCGAATAATACGCTATTCGATACTCGCTTCGAGAAGAACTGCACTATTCGCATTTTTCGAAGTGTTGATTGCAGCGGGCCAGAGCCGTATATTAGGAGAGTTTGGACAATAGGCGGAGCAAAGGCCGCCGCCAGCGCCGAATATTCCCCCCACGCTTAGAGCGTAAACTAAATTTGTGACACAGCGTCGACCAATCAGGAGACCTCTACTCCATCTCACAAATGTCGACAGTGAAGACAAAGGCACAGGCGCGTGAGCCTAGCTCAGCGAAACGCTATTGTTTGTACGAGACCTCGTGCATAGGAGGCACTTTCCAAAGCCACGCGCTCGTGCCCATGCCTTTGTCTGCACTGCTAGAACAGCGTCCTGAGACTGGCTGAAAGAAAGCAGTGCAAAGGGTGGGGTGCGCGAGCGTCTTGAGACGCGGAGTTCCGCTCGGCACGGCTCAAATTATACTTCGTTTCACTTTACCTGCGAGCGAAGCCAATGCTAGAAGCGCGAGACCAGCGCTTTTTGCATTTCTCCCCAGCTCGCGCGCTCGAGCAAAGCCTGAACGCACGTAGCTTCCGTGCTCGCGCTTCCAGTTTTGCCTTCGCTCGCAGGTAAGGTGAAACGAAGTATAGTCGTGGCACAAATTTAGAGCACGCGACCACCACTAGGGGCTGTTTCGCGGCCTGTGGTTGGCCCGAGATGCTCGCCTATTCAAACCAATGTATGGCCAAACTCTCTCAATAAACGGCTCTGCAGCGGGCCAGAGCCGTTTATTGAGAGAGTTTGGTCATACATTGGTTTGAATATGCGAGCATCTCGGGCCAACCACAGGCCGCGAAACAGCCCCTAGCGGTGGTCGCGTGCTCTAAATTTGTGCCACGACTATACTTCGTTTCACCTTATGTGCGAGCGAAGGCAAAACTGGAAGCGCGAGCACGGAAGCTCCGTTCGTTCAGGCTTTGCTCGAGCGCGCGAGCTGGGGAGAAATGCAAAAAGCGCTGGTCTCGCGCTTCTAGCTTTGGCTTCGCTCGCAGGTAAAGTGAAACGAAGTATAATTTGAGCCGTGCCGAGCGGAACTCCGCGTCTCAAGACGCTCGCGCACCCCACCCTTTGCACTGCTTTCTTTCAGCCAGTCTCAGGACGCTGTTCTAGCAGTGCAGACAAAGGCATGGGCACGAGCGCGTGGCTTTGGAAAGTGCCTCCTATGCACGAGGTCTCGTACAAACAATAGCGTTTCGCTGAGCTAGGCTCACGCGCCTGTGCCTTTGTCTTCACTGTCGACATTTGTGAGATGGAGTAGAGGTCTCTTGATTGGTCGACGCTGTGTCACAAATTTAGTTTACGCTCTAAGCGTGGGGGGAATATTCGGTGCTGGCGGCGGCCTTTGCTCCGCCTATTGTCCAAACTCTCCCAATATACGGCTCTGCAGCGGGCTAGCCCCGTTGAGCGCGCTTCTTACCGAGCACCGGAGCACTGCGGAGAAGCAATACCCGCGAAAGCGAGCTCCGCGAGTGTTGCTTTTCTGCATTACACTAGTGCTCGGTAAGAAGTGCACTGAACGGGGTAACCCGCCGCGATAAACACTTGGAAAAGTGTGAATATCGCAATAGACCCTCTTCAAAAGTACATCGAGCAACATTGTTCGGTCCCCATTGCTTGCTCACGAAGCGTGTGATTGGCTGCGAATCCTCGCCGAACGGTGACGCCAGCGCTCGTCATCAACGCGAGCTGAGCCGAGTTGACGCCGAACGCTGACGTCACCCTCGTGTCCAATACATGATCAGAGTATGTGAGCAAGCAATGGCGGACAGTCGTTGGCGCGGACGTTTGAAAAGGGTCTATTGCGTGGTTGGAAGAAAAGTACGCATTCAAAGCGGGATGGTGCAGGCGTTCCGGCTGTATTTGAAAATAAATGGAAACTTAGTGAATGTGTATATCTACATTGTGGTAAAAGTTTCAAAATTAAACTGACTGTTATGCATGCGTGTATGTTAGGCAGAGATGCCCTTACAACCTGCGCTCATCATGCGCGGTTCTTTCTCTTTTAACTCAAGATTAAAGAAATAATATTTTATAGGGCAAGATTTGTATATGCACTCAATTGGGTATTCGCAACTCCAACGCGCTAAAGGTGGCGGGGCGGTAGTTCCAAGATGGCGGAAGAGACGGGGATAGATTCTCCAGGATTTCCCGTGCGCCTGCTCGCTCACGCTGGTCAGTGCGCTAAAAATGATTTATGTGCCTGCAAACGCGAAGTGATTAGGGCAGGCTCATATTACAGATGACGGAGATGTTGATGCGCGTCAGCAAAATGAGCATGCTGATACTTAAAAGTTGCAGAAACCTCGACTTGCGAAGCTTTGTGGTGGGCGGGCGAGTTTTACGCACCGGCCACGTCACTGTTTGTGGCAGGATATTTTTGAGCGTGATGAAGATATCGTGTTTGCGTTTTGCCTGGCCATTAGTGCTCTAAGAAGTGAGCCGCGCACGGTGACCGTCAAGCTTCAGAAGAGCAGCATTCACAGCATCGATGTCTTCGCGTCACAGGCTCGCAACTACCTGCTCACCGTCTCGGTTTTAGTGTATTACAACACGTGACGAAACTGCTCTAAGGTTATTTATAGGAAGTTGGTTACCGCAGGCTGGCTACTGTGCGGTGTAGCATTACAACCGGAAGCTCGCGCTGCGCCTTTGAAGCACAATTTTCAGCGCGTGCCAGGAGCGTAGTTGTGCTCACGGCAGACAACGGTAGCCTGCGGTAACGCTATGCTAAAACTGCCTATTACCATAATCGGCGTGTTTAGGGGCTTTATTTATTGCTCTACCAAAAATGAATATTTTATTATACCGTAATTTTTTTTTACCGTGTTATTTGCAGCGTTGCGGTCCCTCTGGCCAAAACTGCGCGTTCTAAGCTCTCGTCACGAACGGTTGGCTAACACAGACGTGCCTAAAATGCTTCGGGCATTTCTTTATTTACTTTGTAATTACCTGAAAGCAAATACGCGCATTTTATCTTTTAAAAGTGCTTGGAATAAATGGTCATGCTCCCACGGCCTTAAAACACAGACCCATTCCCGACGTGTATTGCTCGACATATCGTTGCGCGACCAGTTTTCTCCTACTTAGGGCAAAGAATAGACTTTTCGTAGGCCGTACGCTAGAGCTCTACATTATTAGCGGGAGCGTTTGCCGTCACGTTGAGCACAGATCGAGCTGGCGGTCATGCACAAGACCAGAAATTCGCAGCGTATGCGATATAAGAAAAGTCCCTAATGAAGTTAGACATCCCGGTCCTTCGTACAACGCTGTTGAGAGGCGGAGCACAAGAATTTCTATTTTAACGCGCTCACTTTTCTCGTTAAAAGGCTTCACGCATCAAGGCCGACAGCCCCTGCAACCTTTTCCGCGCCGCCACCGCCGCCGCCGTCCCCGTTCGTCTGGTTCTCTGCTCGTCCGCGGGAGGGCGAGCGACGCGCAGGAGTTGCGAATAGCTGTCCAACTCTATAGTATTCATTTTATGTCAAATCCGTCGTTTACTTGCCATCCCAAGACATCAGATTTTAGAGGTCACAGTTCATAAATATAGATACATTAAACTTAGTTTATAAATGAACAAGTGGAACAACCTTCACGAGTTTAACTGGGTTTTCGTCTAACCATGATGCAACGGTAGTAAAAGGCGTGGGAAAGCTATTCGACATTCAATTCGAAAATATTCGGCCAAAACCACTATTCGCTTCGAACTCAAAATCCACTATTCGCACATGACTAATACAGATATACATAAAAGAGTTTTCTTTGACAAAAAAACACTACTAAATATTGTTTCTAAAAAGAACAAGGACTCTCAGGGAGCGGGCACGGCTCACACATTTACCTGATACCTGAATTATTTTATAGAAACGGGATTTGTAGTGGTTTCGCCGTTCTTTGTGAATACCAAAACCAGAAATCCCTAAATATAGCTATTGTCGTTATTTTAAGAATGCAAAATTCTACAAAACATAATTCATTTTCTTTTTAAAACTCTCGAAGCTTGTAGAAATACAAGGATTCTGTAAATCCTCAGCAAGCGACAACAAACCTATTTGTGAATAAAATATAACAGAGATAAACTAACATTTAAAGCTGAAATGACATCAACCCAATAAAGCAATTTCCAGCCCCTTTTTAAGCTGCTCTGGTACAAAAGAGCAAAGAAATTAGACACGACTTTTACGAATCTTAAAAGAAAAACATCCTGTCCATCTTCGTGTATATTACGATACGCGAGAAAAAAAAAAAGAAATCTCGATCATATCACTTTAGTACCTAAACATTCTGACTGGATATGTGTAGCAAAAATCGACTCTTATTTGAGACGTCTTACGAGGTTGGCCATTAAACTATCAAGCACAAAAAGAGTTACAAGTGAGGATCCAGATTTTGGCGAACCCAGTGGGATGAAGTTAGTCCAAGGATGCAGGCGAGCAGGTTAAGAACGGACCATTTTTACCCCTGGAGATTGGGGAAACAAAAGAACAGAACAACACGTATCTCCAAATTTGGAGATTTGTGTTGTGCGTTCCTTCTGGATTGCCCCAGTCTCCAGGGTTAAGAAATGCCAGGGGGATCTCGTTTGTGCATTGAAGCAGCAGGAAAGAACTGACATCTTTGAAATCCGAAGACGGAGAGAAATGGACAGCACAGAACAAAATATTGGTACCGAGATCGCGTGTCTAGTTCCGTTGTCTGTTTTCTCATTCCCGCAAGGAGCTTGCTTGTACGTTTGACAGAACAACGTCACCCGCTCCAAAATCAGAATTCTTTAAATATCGCACAAACACAATACGACAATAAAAATATATATTAGATTTATTTGATTTTAATCAAACTTAGTTGAATTGGAGCAGAGGTACTTGATTTAAATTATATTTACATTATGTAAATCACTGGCTCGAAAACAGTGAGACTATTCGTAGATACATTTTAAACATGACAGATTTCTTGACCCATCCACCCGATTGCTAAAAACAAAGCCGAAGAGAGAATGACCGTAAATTTAAGTTTAACTAACAACCTTTTGTTGAGGTAAGCCGTGCCGAGCGTGACTGCATCACGTAACTGACAAACGGAGTGAAAGTAAGAAGAAACTTGAACTCTCCGATTTGCTCAGAAGAGCACCGCTTTTTGCTTGTGAATAAAAAGAGCAAATAAACTTAGAACGGAAAATAAACGTTTAATACCCTCAGGGCAGTCAAGTTTGGTGTGACACGTTGCGCCATCTAGCTCAAAATATTTGCAACGCTGAGAAGCCCTTCTCGCGAGCCTTCTTGCTCGTGGGGCTGTTCCCGCATCAATTTGAAGGTGTTGATTCGTGCGTTTTTGGTCTGTTATTCCTAATATTGCTATCCGATGTGGCAGAAGAGCGAACACCAAAGCTGTAGGCACTGTTGCGTACCGGACTGTCGCAACCCCTGCAGCTTAGCAGGCTTGAAGCTCCGCAGATTTCCGTCGAGGCCGTGGAAAATACAACGCCGTCGGAGGTGAATAAATGCCGCAAAACGAGTAAAATAAGCATTCTGTTCACATTGCCTGACTTTAGATGGATTTCTAAATGTGCTATTTGACTTGATATTTGGAATTAATTTGCTCGAAGCCCGGCGTTGTCTTTGGATTCAATGCGATGACTCTAGAGTCAGATCAGTCCTTTGACATTCTTACTGCTCTCTGCTCCGTGGACACATCTTGATCGAACCACGTTTTGTGGATGTTTGAGCGTAGTTACCGAAAACCAAAGTGTGCGTTTTCCCCGCTTCGCCGACTGCAGAACGGACTGTCGTTTGCGCCTTTAGCATGATCGCGTGGCTGTCCAGGATGGTTGATCTATTTCGGCCCGTGTCTATGCGGTTCTAACTTCGTTCCCGCTGCGAAAAAAAAACAGTCGACTCAAGAAGTAATTCAACAAAAAAATGTACTTACCCTACGAGAAAGGTTATCCATGCGGCGTTTATTTCTGTTCTATGTGAAAGTAAACAGTTAATTCAATCGACGAGAACGAGCATCAGCTTGCGACGAGCAACTCCGTACGACAACGGCCAAACTACAGCCAGCTTGCACGAAAAACGCATTTCTCAGACACCATAATCGTCTTCAACACGGCGACGAGGGAACTGGAAACAAGCTGATCACCAAAGGGCAGATATTCATGCGGGAAGAGTTCACTTGGGAAAAAAAGGGTGGGTAAGGGTAAGAGGGAAGGGGGGGGGGGTACGCTTCTTTTAGTTCCGCTTTGCAGAGGAGGGAAACTCGACGAAGTCTTCGCTTTTGTTATCTTGAGGCGCGCGCAAACAATGTAAAAATGAAAGAAGAAAACTGCCCTGGTCTACTTGCTTTCACTTATATTTGGCCGCAATATCAGGACGTTCAATTTTCTTCTGCTAGCTCCCGTTTTGGGTTGTCTCTACCTACCGAGGAAGGCACCTGCTAAAACTCCCTACTGCTAGAACGATACAACCACACACGCATGCACATTTATATTTTTAACGTTTGATAGATTCTTAAAACAGTCGGTAGTGTAGCGCGCGACAACACAGCGTTCGGAGTTGGTAATAACGTAATCTCCCAAGGGTAGGCCGGCGGCACTGCCGATTTTAGCCGTCCCAGTGTTGCTTCATGTGGCCACGGTAGCGCTGATGATCAACCGACGGTGGCGCTCTCTCGAACCCTGCCCAGAGCCTATAGGCGAAGCTCGTCCCTGCAAACAAAAGAGAGGTATACCACTGCATCCTCTGTCGGCGACGGAAGGGGGACGACCCGAAGCAGAGTGTTAGTGCTGCTATTATACACGCAGCACTATCAGGAATGTTCGGAACCAGAAGACGCGATGACAGTCGAGAAGTGGCTGCAACTTTCCAGAGGGGCAATGATTTAGAAAAATAAAAACAAAATAAAAGAAGCGGGCCAAGGGGGGTTTGAACCCGTTTCCTCTCGTGGCAGCCGCGTGTATCGCCAACTCCTCCACGCACAAAATATATACTAAACCTTTCTTTCCTGATAATTATTTTAAAAGAAAAACAAAGGCAGATAGAAATTATTCTATGATACACAAACGGTAAATATAAAAATATTTTTGACATTATTTTTTTCTGGGAAATCATAACGAAACAGGTATAAAATCACGATTTTAAATAATATTTATTTTTATTTTCCACCCTCCATCTTATTGATAATTGTGAAGGAACTAGAAACTCCATTGTCTTTAGGATAGCAAGTCCTGAATCGGGTAAATATCCAGTTTACGATGTTCCGGTGACTTTGAACGGGCAATCCGTGGTCAATAAAAAGCCACCAGTGACATTTTCGGACCGCAAATCGAACACCAAAGCAGAAAACAAATTATATATATATATATATATATATATATATATATATATATATATATATATATATATATACACGCGACCCCGGTGTTTGAATTTTCGGGATGCGCGGCTGGATCACGCACGGCCATGATAGCGCACTGGATGCTGTATTCTGGCTGTGCGTGTTTTAACGGTGGCGTTTACCAGCTTCTACTTAAAAACAAAAGACTGCAGAATTGTCGAAATATGAATAAAAAAAAAGACAGCAATTTGCTGAACACGGCTACGATGAACCCATGATTCATTATCAAATAATTACATTAAAAAAATTGCGCGGCACTGTGCACATTGAATTACTAAAACAAATACTTTATTGAGCTTGTCAGATATTGGTGCTAAATCAAATAAAGACACATGTCCGTAAAACAAAGCGAACAAAAAATCAAAATAAAATCAATTTCTGTCCACATTCTTTTTTTTTTCTTCTTTAACAGCTTTAATTATCTATAAATTTTCCATTATTTGACCATAAAGTATATTTTGCAATGAAATAACTCGCCCGTTCCTTAAATAACGCTTCTGCAGTTGTGCAAATTCATGACTCGACAAACACCGTTGCTTCTTGAGCTCTTCAACGTCAATTTTGTGTCGCCTTTAGATCGTTTTCGCTATAACGTTTTGTTAGTGTTAACTAGTACAACATATACTGTTTCAGAATTAAACCGATAAAAACAACGAATTTCGATTTATCTTTAAGAATTTATTATAGCATCGCGGAGGACTTCCCACATCAATACGATGGTCACAATATCGGACTGTTCCGCTCCGCAGCTCTTCCAAGCACGTTCACACAAACAAACCATAACACTCCGCGTCATGCACCAAGCGCTAGTTTTAGTCTTCATCACGCCACTGTACGCCGTGCCACTTTTTGGCACGTGATCCCGGTCGACAACCTTCATTGCTGATGTTTGAAGCACCTGAGCAAACAGCAAGAGCGGCTGGACTCCCGGATCACGCGGTCCGTTGTTAATGGAGGATAAATTCTACTTTATTTTTCATGTATGCAAATCACACACTATGGTCCCTTTTACCGCCCCAGATTTTATAATAAACGTGTTCTGTTTTGTGTGTCCCCTTAAACAGTAAAAAAAAAGAAAGAAAAACTACAAGTACTTTAGAAGCACATTATGTTTTTCAGTTTTTTTTTTTTACTGTTTGCCAATGACTAAAAAGACCGCAAAAAGATGACGAACGCAAATTATTGTCACCCATCATACTACACGTCTGTACGGCAATCAAAGCAGGGATGAAACCATAAACTCTGGACTGCTTGTGCAACTCAAACGCGCTGCTTCCAAAGATGTGTCACC
The DNA here is from genome assembly GCA_013358835.2 of Ixodes persulcatus. NCBI lineage: Eukaryota > Metazoa > Arthropoda > Arachnida > Ixodida > Ixodidae > Ixodes > Ixodes persulcatus. Next base: position 156,603 of record JABSTQ010009847.1, read on the forward strand.
GACGCCTTAGCTATGATAGTGTAACTCAAGTTGACGTGCAGCTGCACATAACACAATCAAAACACAGTTGAGCAAAAAACGAAAAAAAAGAACCTCTTTCCATTTCTTTGAATGTAGATAGAGTTGTCGGAATGAACAACGTGATTTTAATAATCAATCGACCATCCACGCCGATCTGAGGAGCGAGGGCTGAATCATAATGCAGTTAAAAACATGTTGTTGGAAGTTTTCCCATTAGCAGCGAACGAAGTGAGACGGCATACAGATGTGATTTGTTCTTGTGCGGCTTGCTCTCTAACAGTGGTCGTGTCGTTCTTTCCTAGCAAAAGGTGCATATTCAGGGTCAAAAACAGGCCACATTATCATATAGCTCTTGTTCAGCAAATAACTTATATTAGGGTTTATCAAGTGATGTCACATATAGAAAACAATATATACAAGCTTGATCATGCTGACAGACGGATACGCAAACAATGCGCGAAAGCCTTCCAGGAAAGAAGAGAAGGGCGTCTGAACGGCAGCGCCTACAAAAGATTCGCTCCTATTCCTGACACACGCCGTGAAATGGCGCGAAACGCGCGACAGCGCGGTCACGCGCCGCGCGAATGATATCGTTTTTGCGTGCTCCGTAATCTGACCCTGGATGGCTCAGTTGGCAAAGCACCTGTCTCAGAATCTCGAGTCTCGAAGAGGTGATGTTCAAATCCTGCCGGAGGACTGAAATCCTTTATATGATTCCCTATGGGCGTAATGCTTTTCGGTGTCGGTTTTTTGTTACAGCCGAACGTTACAGAACTCCATGAAAATCGGCTGATAAGACGTATTTTGTTTTAAAAGTGTCGTGCGTTACCAGAGCGGTTCGTTCTTCAAAATGAACCAAGTTGAACAAAATGATCGACGAGCAGGTGCAACCACCCCTCGGTCAGCAAAAAGGACACAAACCAACACTTTTGGTGATATCGGCTGCACGTGACGTCAGTTCGTCCTTCTTTCTGGTGGCCAGCAACGTCTCATTAACGCAGCAGAAGCTACACTCACACGCCCCCCTTTCCCCTAATGTCCGCCCTTCTTTCTGGCGGCCAGAAGCTCGCGTTAACGCAGCGGAAGTTACGCTCTCGCGCACTTTCCCATGTTATGTTGACCAAGTGACGTAAGGGCTAGTTATCTATATTTTTCAATATGTGAGTAAATTTCTCCAATTTATGCTTTGACGCGGAGAAAGACAACAGACCGTAGATATTTCAATAGTACTAATAATCTTGTTCAATTTGCTACTATAAACAAATCAACAACAAAAAAAATAAAAGCTGAGAGGCAGATCTGGCCAGAAGGTTCGAAAATTAAATTACTATAAACAATTGCACGATGATCTCCTAACTTATGCACTACTATGAAAGTAATATCTAACCAAGCAGTGTTTAATGACAATCAGTTAATGTTTTTGGATAGTAGCTTGAAAAAATACGTCCTACTTACAGAAAACAAAAATAACGGACCCTATGCAATTTAACGTATAAAACAATAAATATAACTCTGGTTCGTACGCAATATGATCGTCCTAGGTATAAACCAGCTGCGTCAAGAATATTAGCTGCACTACGAGCGGAATCCCCTTAAACATGTACGAAACACACGGCTCGTGCTTACGAATAGCATGATCCAATTAATCGCTACAGCAACGCGCATATGTTCCAAAAGAGTTCTTATAATCACAAAACAAATAACAAAAAAAAAAGTGAAAAGGCAGCGTGCCACTCCACAACAAAGCGCCACGACAATACAAAGATAGCGGCAGGAGCCATTCAACACATCACAAGCAGGTATGCCCAGAAGCCACATCCGGCGGTACACACGCAGCGAAACCGAAGCTCGAACCTGAGGGCATGCAAAGCCCCGAGCGAAACCCCACCAGGATCAATCCTGGGATCGCACGTGCGTGCATCCATGAGCTCGGCTCTCGCCGCTTCAATGGGGAAGAGCACGCGCGGGAACGGGCGCCCGACGCGCGTGAACAAACGCTTCTGTTTGTCTCGGGTAGCGCGCATACATCCAGAGCCTCCGCCTTCGGTGCAGCCAGCAGCCTGCAGCCCGAGCCCCGTGCTCCGTGGCGCTTTAGGATGCACCGCAGCGGGCGCTACGAGCCATCGAAGCCAATCCTGTGCCGCCTGAGTGCCACGTGACATTCGGGAGGCGCACAGCGACGCCTAGTCACATGGTACGCTCAGAGTGCTGGATTAGATGCAGTGGATCCTCAACAAGTGTTCGTTCTGCCAGAACGTTTCAAATTTGAGGTGTCGAGCTCCCGCGGTTGAGGCTCTGGCTACAATCTCAACTTAGAGCCGTGATCACACTCTTAATACATTGTAAAAAAGACCGCCTGCATATAAGGCGTGTTTCTTTCTTGTATGAACGTTTTTTCACGATGGTCATACAAAAAATGGTCTTCAGACATGTTCGAAACATTTTATGAAGCAACCGTGCTTGAGTTGTGTACGTGGGCAATTTTGTCATCCTGTCTGCAGCAGCGGTGCCTTTTTGTACGATGTCTGAGCGGTTCTGGAGATGGCTCGTAGCATCCGGTGCGGTCCATGTAAGGGGAAGCGGAGTATACAGCCGGCGGCCAGTCGGTCGGCGAGCAGCCCGGCGTGGAAGAGACGCAATTTCGCCACCGCCCAAGTCTCCTCCCCGCGTCCCGCGAAGACCTCTAAGCGCCGTCGCAGCTGGAGACGGCTCGTTGCTGCACGGGAGCTCCGTTGTCCCCGCGGGAAAATGAACTTCCCAGCGTGGGATGAAGCTCGGGGTCAGAGCAGCCGACGCCGCGGCCGCGCTGCGGGCTCAAATCCCGTGATATGAGTCCGATTTTTCACAGGGGAGAGACTCTTCGGCCCAGAGCGAGAGCTTGTCCTCTCGCACTCGCTCTTTCTTTTTTTTTTTTTTTATCTTCCTACCAACCATTGTCTGTGGTCCATGGTGACGCGAACGGGCCCGCTTTTATTATCGCTGCTTGTGGCGTAAGCTAAAATAACGATGTCCCATAAAGTACGAGGCGAGGAGAATATTTTTTTTCTTACTACTTTTGTTTCGTGTGTTTGCGTTAACTACTAGGATTAGGAACGGTAGCTTCCATAGAACTTTTGCCAAACTCCGAGAAACGGATTCGACACCTTGGCAAGGTCGCCATATTTTCGAAAATTCACTCTAAAAATGCGTGCGCTTTTAGCTTCCGATAGAGCATTCCGAGAGCCCAACACCGTGGTCTACGAGAAATACCGAATCTCGAAATCCAACTGCACAGCAGCGAGAGACAGTTTCTTAAATGTCGCCGATTATCATTTCCATATCTGCAACGAATAAAGCCCAAAGTAAGCTTCAGAGCGCCAGTCCTCTACACCATAAATTGCAAACCACAAACGAAATCGGCTCGGGCAAAAATAACGTACAGATCGTTTCGTCTAAAACACGCAAAGCTGTATAGTCTTTTCATCGCATGCGATCCACCTTTAACGTTTTCCCCCGTGCTCGTTTTATATTACGAAATCCGAAGCGAGCTGGATACGCACGCCGTCAGCCCCCCCGATTCAAATGCAAAGCTTCTGGAAAGTGGCAACGCGTCAAGCGCACACACGCTGCTTTAACCGGGCACGGATACGTGAAAGCTGAAAGGGCACGAAGAAGATGCGGAAGATGCTGCCTGCCAACAAGCCAAACCAGAAAAAAAAAAGAAAAAAAAAAAAGAGTCGCGACCGAGGAGACGGATGAAGGGGCCTAGGCGCTCTTTCGGCACGTCATCTATCATGCGCAAAGTCCACGCTCCGGGATCCCGGTCCCCGCCGAAGCCATCTCAGCCGAGAAGATGGGACATCGGAGGAAGTGTCTTTAGTAGAGGAAGTTCAGGTGGAAGTAAGCAGTTTGGCCTTCGGAAACTTGCACTTAGTAAGTGGAAATCCGCCGACCGCCGAGATAACACTCGCGCCGAGAGCGACCAACATAAAACAGGCGAAAGGAGATCAGCGATCTTTCCCTCCTCGAAAAGGCTTAGAGCAGCCCCCGCCGTATACGACCCAAGTAAAGATGGCCACCTAATACAGTCGAAGGAAAAGCAAAAAAAGAAAGAGCCGATTTATTATATGTTTTATACCGGATTTTGTTTTCTTTTTTGTCATCCTTTGCCCATATACTGCGAGCGTATATACGTGGTAAAAAGTGGGTTTTCCTGGCAGGTTCTTTTTTTTTTTTTCCCCTTCTTTACCCAGCGTCTCTCCCGAAAGCGTTTTTTTATACGGAGAAAGGGAGGGGGGCAGCTCAATAGCAGCTCGATGGAAATGACTTCCGTCCTTACAGCACTCCGAAAAGACAGGTGGGGAGAAGGCACAGCGTAGCGCACTCCCTCCAGTTTTTAGAGACGCGCGCTTGCACGGGAGACGGCCGCTTTGTACGCAAAAGACGCACATTGTGAACTGTGACGCCCTCACGACCCAGCAGGCCGACACATAACGGACGCGTTCAAATCGGCTTTGCGGTTGAGGGTGTCGGACACATTGTAACTGTGAACACTTTTTAAACCTCACACTTCTGCGCATTAAAAAAAAAAAAAAAACTTCTGTTATTTTGGCGTTTGCGAACAGAACCGAAAATACGAAGGAAGAACCCATTAACCGTCGACGTGTGCAGCGTATATCTGGCCACAGCGCCTTACCGCGTTAGATACTTTAGATTGTTAAGCATTGAGTCACAATGCGCGCCTGACTTGCGGTGCTACTACGTGAAGACGTTACGAAGAGCTGACACGTTCAGACACACACACACCAAAAGCGAAGTCGACTCAGCAGGAAGTGGAGAAAGAGGTTCCGCGGGGACCAGAAATACGACAGGATAAGTAAGGTGATAAAGGAAGTCACCAGGTTTTTAAGGTTTTGTTCAAATGGCGCGAATGCAGCGATAGTTGGGACGTGATCTGCTTTCAGAGGACCCTTTGTAAAGCCTCGACCGGAGGAGAAAGGAAGAACGGAGATAAACACTTTCGAAGAATCGCGCGGGTGGGACTGGTTCTTGCAGGCGGAGCGAGCGTAAGCTACATTCTACAACCCTGTAACGAGAGTTGTTTTTCTCTCTGCTTGCGCTACCGCGTACGCATCACGCGAAATACGAAGAATCCGACACCACGCTGTAGGTCTTCATTATAATCCGCTGAATAATGACTGAAACTGAAACGCTCGCCTATAAGAGTGCATTTAAAATAAAGCAGGCGAGGTGGAATTTACGATTCTATATCGAAACGGTTTTACTACTCCCTTTTACTGCTTTATGGTTTTGTCGAATGCATTTAAAAAGTTCGGTGCAGGGAGTGTCACTGGATGGAGGCAAAAATCAGCTGTGTGTGGGAGGTCAGATCGCACTAACTGGAAATGCTACAATGCTGCCGAAAATGTACAGCTGTTAATGCAAGACGACGTAACACATTCACGTCACCCAATAGCTCCCCGAAACTCAAGCTGTGAAAAAACAAAACAAATATGGCTGTAGAACGCTTTTGTCTGAGGAGTTGACAATAGATTCATCATGCGAGCCCAAGACAAGATGAACTACAACTAAAGGTTTTGTTAGGCTATAGTAAAACAGTTGTTCAATTACGAACACGAAGAGGTAAACATGCGTCGGTGCTGATTAACTTCGCGGAAAAAGAAAGGGGAAGCAGAGTTGGAAAAAGAACAGACGGGAGAAGAGTTGAGAGGGGAAAAACAATACAAGCACAAGCACAACGTGGGATCAAACCCGAGAAAATCACGAAATCGTGACGATCCTCCACGCGCCAGCATGAGAAGAGCAGCGCTCGCGTATTATTACCAATTTTCGGGTAAGTATCAACTACGCTCCGCTGGTCTATAGCTTTTCTGATACTTCAATAACAAGCAAAAAAAAAAAAATCTACACGCGAAAAACAAGCGCAGGTGTCTGCCCATAGGTATCGATACACGTGCCGCCCAGGCGTCGCATCTCATTACCGAGTCCAAGGGGCTGCCATCATTACCCGACCCTTCGAAATTAAAGCCAAACCGCATCCGCTCGTTGTTTAGATGTGTGTGTGTGTGTGTGTGTGTGTGTGTGTGTGTGTGTGTGTGTGTGTGTGTGTGTGTGTGTGTGTGTGTGTGTGTGTGTGTGTGTGTGTTTTCTATCTACGGAACACCCTTTCATCGTGCGTTTGTTTTTCCTTTCGGTAATTTGCGGCAATAGTGCAAGGGTTGCTCGTCGAAGCGAGCTCCCGTTAGGTAGGATACGGTTTGTTTATTTCGAGCGATGTCACGGTCGGCGTCAGTTGTTAGATGTTGCCGCCGCCTCCAGCTGTGCGTGGCAAAAGCAAGGACGTTGATGGTTATACGCTGGATCGAGCCAGGCAGTAAGGGTAAGTGTTTAAAACAACAAAGAAAAATACATTTCTAGCTTAGCGGTTCAATCGGCGTTTGAATTCGTGTTCGGTACACCCCTTTGTTATTCGCTAACCCAATTGGGATACAGTCTTGTCTCGATAATACGGTTCCCATTACTATGAGTACCCCGCTACGTAGACAACATTTTCGGAGACGAAATAAGTAGATACATCAATTTTTTCCACGTTATTATGTATTATTTATGGACAACTCATATTTTGGGCGAACTATTTATTGGTGGTGGTGGTAGTGGTGGTGGTGGTGGTGGGGGTTGATTTATACTATTGAGACATGACTGCGTTGTTTCTTCAAATTATATTAGTCGCTTACCGCGAAGGGTTTACAGTGTCCCTGGCCAACTGGTCATTATTTTAGTTTCTCGTTAAACTTTTAGTTGCTTTTGACACGCGAGGAAGCCGGCCAATTTTCTAAAGTAGCATTCCTGCGAAGTTTTATCTCCCGGCTAAATCTCTTCATAAAAATAGTACAATAACACTTACATGCTTTCTTTTTTCTTCAATTTCCGCAAGTTTTTTAAACCTTGAAATAAATCAATTTGAATGGGATTTATAAATTATTCTATGGATCTGATTTTCAAAATATTAAGTCATTCAAATTTACAAAAATATCATCAACCGTGGTCACAGTTTGTTTAAAGAGGGGATGATCTGAGACAAGAGAGACTCGAACCGATTTGCAACAAACTTTCTTTCGCTGGGGTTAGTCTGTTTAGCCACTGCCCGTCAATAAACGTGACGACACGTTGCCCTTTCCACTTGTCTTAAGCCTGGTTCAGACAGTTGCGTTTGACTGCGTTTGACTGCGTTGCGGCAGCGAGAAACCAGGACATCCCTGCTGCTTATATCGCGTGCCAAGATGATTCCTTGAATTGGATTCCACGCTTCATACGAAGCACAGATGTGCCGGTGACTCGCTTTCGGTACTCTACGCAACGCAGTCAAACGCACTCAAACGCAAGTGTCTGAACCGGCCTTTATACCCCTGTCAGACGGGCTAGTTTAGTGTCACTACAAGCGAGTGCACTTCAACCCGTCGAAACACACTCTAAGTGTGTTGGTGCTACACGGGAAAACTTAGTGTCGCTCTAAAATGATGACAATAACGATGGGTAAATAATAGGCACGCAAAATATTACAGTACAAGCGGAGTTTTTCATAAATAACTTCGTCGTCTTATTAGAAACACGTTACCACACATTGTTGCGCTAAGTCACGAGCTTTAATCCAAATTTTAATCCAATTTGATGATTACGATCAGCCATTACAAGCCAGTGATACACGTCCGCACGCCGGTACGATGCTCATCTATACTCTGTTTCACATTATGATGTACCGCAGGAAAGGCTACAAGCGCGAGCTCCTTGTTCTAGGGCACATCTCGGCGGCACAAGCTCTCGTGCGTTAAGAGTAGCTCCCAACGCTATGAGCTCGCGTTTCTAGCCTTGTCTGCGGTACAACATAATATCGAAACGAGCAGAAGTAGGGATTGAACCCAGGATTCTTGGGTTCTGCAGCGCGAGCTTTCGCTCCGCGTGCTCCGAGCTGGTGTGCGCAGGCCGCTCGGCCACTCGCCACTCGCCACAACGAAACATCAAATTTGGAAACATCATGGAGTGTGTGGAGGACGAGCTGGAGGGCGATATCCGCGATGTTGGACAGTGGAAGCGCGTGGTTGGGGCACTTTTCTCCCTGAGAGCCCAACGCCTTTCAGATGAGAAGCAGCTGGACCTGGATGCCGACGCACATGCAAGAATTTCAAGTGACATCGATCAGCAGCTGCAGGCCAATGCCTTCACCATAGCCGCTCTCATGACCGACAACCTACCGGTGATCAGTGGAGAACGGTGGACTTCCCAGAGGAACGAACGGTGGTTCGAAGACACCTTGCCCCATTTGGGCGAGTTCCATTTCAAGCAAGCCTTTCGCATCTCTCCTGCCACCTTCAGATTCCTGGTGGAGTCTTGCAGGTGCCTCCTGGCCGTCGCTGGCCGTCGCGCAGGGGCCAAGGCCTGGAAACTAGATTAGCCGCTTGTTTTTCTCCAATGCACTATTTTCCTGCCAACAGAAAACAAGTGCGCATCTAATATTACTCCTATCAAAATAATACTAATTTTACGCAGCGTTAATTTCTTCTATTATTTTTACTCCTTGAATACTGCTATCGAGATTACACACTCGGTCTACCGGAGCGAGCGTAGTGTGCTCCCCGAACTCACTTCATTGGAAGTGTGTTCTTCGGGCAGGACTGCGGATTGAGCTCAGGATCACTGGGTTCTCCAGCGCGAGCTTTCTCTCCACGTACTCCGATCTGGCGGGCGCTAGCCCACTCGGCCACCGATACCCCTTAATAAAGACACGTTAAAAAATTAGAAGTTTACAATTCTCTGTAATTCCGAATTGGAGCGCAGCTCTTGAGGAGGAGGAAGGAAGGGTACGAAGGGGAGGCTATGCCAGCTGCTCCCTCTCCGTACCCTCCCATTCTCCTCTCCGGTTCCCATACCAGTTAGCGTAAAAATGTCGCTAAATTTCCCGCTATATTTAGCTGGGAAATTATCCCGCTGAATTTACGTGTGACTTCACATGACACGTCATCTGAAATTTTAAGTGTGACGTCACGTGGCGTCACACGGGTAAAATTTTTCCTCTAAATTTAGCGGAAACATTTTCCGCCAAACTTAGCTAAAACTTTTACCGCAAAAATTAGCGGGAAAAGTTTACCCTCGTGACTTCACACGTGACGACACACGTGACGTCACGTGTGACGTAATTTTGGGAAACAGCCCTTAATGCAACGCGCGGTTACGCCGACGCCGCTCAACTCACACTCTTAGAAAAAAGGGGACCAAAAGGAGGTAACAGACCGCCTTTACCACCCTCCTCCCGGCCAGGGGGGAAGCGCTCTCCTTGTTACCTCCTCAGGCGGCGCAGATATGAAGAATGCGGTGCTACCAGGTGAAGTTCGCCGCGAAGGGGCACCCAGGAGTCAAGCATTACCTCCCAGAGGGTGCACCTGTTTTGCACTGCCAAAGCCTGGGCGCTGCGATTGGCTGAGGAAAGGCGCAAACGAGTTCGCTAATTGGTCTCCTCGTATGACACGTGATTCTTCGCGCATGCGTGGGAGAGCGCCTGCCCGGTCGACCGGGAGCGTCGGTGGCGTCGTCGCCTTTGGTGCCTTCGGTCTTTCTTCTCGAACGTTCGACGGAGGCGTCCCAGCGCAGGAACGTTCTTTATTGTTCTGTTCGGCTCAGTCTCTTCTTACGAGGTCACCGAGAGCGCTGCATTGACTTCAGTCGAAGATCCAAGTCGTGTGCACCGTATGCAGGTAAGGAAATGTTCTGCGCGGGCGGCAGTTGGCGTTGGTTATGACCGCCCGGGAAGACGACCCCCGTCTTCCTTAGACAAAGGGTTGGCGGACATGTTGGCGCGTCTAAAGGCGTCGAGCGTTCGATAAAATTAGTGTGTGGCGCGAACGCAAACACGGTTTAGACCATCGAAGTTCATAAAGAGCAAGAACAGGAATGACTGTCGCTTGCACTAGCGCATATTTAGAAGGTTGACATACTCTAACCAGTGGCGTAGCCAGCAGCTTTTCCCGGTGTATGCGTGTGCGGGTGGAGGAAGGGGGAGAGCGGCGGTTCGGCGAGCCGAGCGGCCGGGCGACAAGGACGCCTTTTGAATTGGGGTTCGCCTACGTTTAAGGCGTGAGGGGTATGAGATTTTCTCTTTTCGGGGCCGTTGGTGTGTCGCGTTCGGACGTTAAATTGAGCATTTGATCAAATATTTGAAAATCTCAAAAGATTTTTTTTTTTTTTTCGCAGAGCAGTAGTTGATCAGGCATTCATTGGCGGCACCGGCCAACCGGCGCGATTAATTCTGAACGTCGTTGATATTTGTAAAAGTCAGTGTTAAACACTAATTTTTATTATCAAGGTTTTTTTTTTAATTTAACGATGTTTAATAAATAGTTTGGTAAAATCTCGCGTTACCTTGAAATACCGAATATAAATGTCTGAGCTAATTATTCGTGCGCTTCGCAAACATTAATAGTAGTATATTACGGAATAAGGTCATGAAGTTGTTACAGGCAGCGAGGCTAGCAGTTATATTGTCTTGGCATTTTATTTGCCTGTGATCAGGCGTTTCTAAAACTCTGATCATTTAGTAGGCGAGTTAGATATAACTCAAGTTTGCATTATTTGAAGTTGATTGAATATACTTCTTTCGTCCTGCGGCAACGTTGTAGGGTGATTTCGTCGAGGGTACTGGATGGCTGCTACCTTGGACTCATCTCGTGACAGTTCTTAACACTGCTTACTGCAGGTAAGCGTAGTGCGATATTTTATTTTGATTTTCTTGTTCCCATTTGTGCACTTGAAATGGGGTTTTTGATCTTTATGTTTATTTTGTGTGTGTGCTGTTTGTTGATGTCCGAGAGAAAATTGAGTGTATACGTCGAGTAAATAAATTAGAGTAAGACACACAAGGCGCTTGAGTGTGTCTTTTTTGGTGTTATTTTTTTGTGTTTTCGTGCTTGTGTGCTGTTATTCTCATGTCTAAATAAAACATAGATTCAATTTTAAATTTTATTCTGGCAAATTACTTCGGCAAATAAATTTACATATTTGCTGAAGTTCGACATTCGGCAGTTAGAAATTATTCGTGCGCTTCGCAAATATTAATAGTAGTATATTACTGAATAAGGTCATTAAGTTATTGCCGGCAGAGAGACTAGCAAGTATATTGTCTTGGCTTTTTTTTTTTTTTTGCGTGCGATCAGGCATTTTTTAACGCTGATCATGCAATAGGCGAGTCAGATGTCTAAGTTTGCATTATTTGAAGTTGATTGAATATATTTCTTTCTTACTGCGTCAACGTTGTAGGGTGATTTCGTCGAGGGTACTGGATGCCTGCTACCTTGGACGCAACTGCAGGTAAGCGTAGTCAGATATTTTATTTTGATGTTCTTGTTCGCATTTGGGCACTTGAAATGAGGTTCTTGATTTTTATCTTTTCTTTTTCTGTGTGGTGTTCGTTCATTTTCCAGAGGAAATTGAGGGTATACTTCGAGTAAATAAATTAGAGTAAGACACACAAGGCGCTTGAGTGTGTCTTTTTCGGTGTGTTCTTTTTCTGTGTTTTTGTCCTTGTGTGCTGTTCTTCTCATGTCTAAATAAAACATAAATTCAATTTTAATCTGGCAGAGCACTTCGGCAAAAATATTTGCATATTTGCCAAAGTTCGGCAGTTAGGTTTGGCGGTCATAGGGATCTGCTGTGGTGCTGAGTAGCTAATGTGGTGTAGCGCTCTGTGGTGTATGTTCTTCCTCTGCCCTTGTCTTAAAGCGCAGTCATGTTTTTTCACGTACAATACCAACTCGCTCAACAATCAGCACTTGTATATACTAACCTGCTACAGTAGTTGTACCCCTTTGACTAAGATTTGTTATAAGAACTTGAGATTGCGCGAGTTGGTTATTCATGTTTTTCGACGTAGTGCACTCGAGAAACTGTCACTCAAGCATTCACACACCCAAAGAACACACCGTGTGTGTGTTCTTTCGGTGTGTGAATGCTTGAGTGACAGTTTCTCGAGTGCCTACGTCGACAAATAAAAATAAGATTTGTTAGTCACCTAAGTAAATCGGGGTGACAAATTTAAACATGACCGGTGAATACAAAGTGCTTACTAATCTACGATTACCACCCGCCATGTGATAATTTTAGTCAGTGGTAATTAGTCAACAGTTAAACTGGTCACGTCTGGAAAATATGGTCGATGCTTTATAATGCTGGAATCAGTGGCCCATCAAATGCTCCAAATGCGTCTTAGAAAAATCTAATATTTCTTCACAGTTTCTTCAAATTGGGGATGATATGTTTCAACTTCATATCACATGATTTCCACATTTGTTTGGTTCCAGGCAGGGAGTGCAATCTACCCGGTGGCTGTCAGCTCAAGCCTAATTAATCCTGAGGCGCCCAGCTATGTGGCAGTGGAGGGAGACCTCGAAGCCGCGTCGCCTGCTGAGGCAGTCCTGGTTGCATTCTGCCTCTAGATCATCTTTAGCTACGACTAGAGCCCCGAAAGTGTTGTTCCAGATGCCTTCATTGCGCTTAGTGGTTTCATCTTAGAACTTTTATAAGATGTCTAGTCATGCCATTGATTTTTATGCCATTTTGTTTGTGACAGCCACAATAAAACATTGTCATGTACTTTCAGAACTAGGCCGTCTTCATCTATTATAAGGCCCACCCTTGAAGCACGTACTATCACACCCACAAAGGGCCATAGTAGCTTTCTTTAGAGGGTAAAAGTGATTCCATCAAGTGTGCATTTAACCTGTAATAAGGTGGTGAACTGGGCCAGTTGTAGCTGTTATACATGATGGGGAAAACAGCTCGGAAAGCGCGGACTACGAAGAACAAACACGACAGGACAGCACTTTTCTGTCGTGTTTGTTCTTTGTAGTCCGCAATTTCTGAGCTGTTTTCCTCATCGTGTGTATTTAACCCTTAAGTGGATCATAGTTCCCTCCAAAAGGAGGTAAAAGCAGCGCCCTCAATTATGTCGTCTTACCTCTCAAAAGGATTGAAACTCCCCCCTAAAGGAGGTAAAGGCTGACCCTGAAAGGATGCACTTTTAACACCAAAAGGAACTAAGGTTACCTCCAAAAGGAGGCAATGTTGCACCCTAACCTAGGCGGTAAGTTTGCACCCTCGTTGCAGGGGTAACGATACCTCCAAAAGGGATTGCCCTGTGTGCAAGTCGGTTACCCCCTTAAGGAGGGTACTACAGTACCCTTTTTTTTAAGAGTGCAGAAACGGGTGCCTAGGAGCTGTACTCTAAAACAACGATACAATAATGAACGATTTTTACGCCAATTAGATGATTCTGATCGATCATCGCAAGCCAAGATAAAGAACGAAGCAAATCCAACTTTGGCGTTCCGCTTCGTTCCACGGAAGTCTACGTGGAGGCCCTGACACTGCCTAATCAGATCATAATTATCGTGTTGTCTCGAATAGTTACATGCTGAAACAAAAGTAGGCTCTATCATTCTCTGCTAACCAAGATAGCCATGAATGACTGACTTTGTCGTCGTCTTTTATCAATTCACCGCTGCGCTAATCTTGATTCAGATCAGCCTAAACTCCAAGTCCACCCCACTATTTTTTTGCAATGCCACTCTTCTACATGTCGTCTCTTTCACGAATTTCTTTTTCTTTATAAAATAAAACTTACGCGACGCTTTTGGTTTCTGTGTTGTTATGTTTTACTGTTGAAACACTCCTATTGATGCCACGCACTCGATCGAGCGAAGTGAGTTCGTCAAACTCACTCCAAGCCAATTGTGTGTTCCTCATGAAGGAGCCGTGTGGCACACTACAGAAATGACACCAAGGGCAAAGTGCACTCGCTTGTAGTGACACTACACTAGCCCGTCTGACAGGGGTATTACTCTTCTGTAGCACCTGTCACTTGATCGACACCAAATCTACGCTACAAGGTCTTCCTTGCACAGCTCAGTGACGTTTCTCTAATTGTTCGTGTGCAAGCGCCATGTTTTTTGTTCATTTTAAGCGATTTTCTTTATACCACAGTGACTGCCAGAAAGAGGTCCGGAACGCCGGTAAATTGTACCCTTACACCTCCATCTCCGACCACCCATTCACACCATCATGTATGAATATGTGTTGGAAATAAAATTTGTATTGTATTGCGCATCAAAAGACATCTGAGACCCCCAAACACGCCAAGGCTATTCGAAAACGACCAATGTGTCGGCCTTCATTCAGGCTTCATTTTGGAAGTCTTCTCCCCTACTTACCCGCGTCCACGAGCGTGCCCAAAGCGAAAAGCCTATTTCGCAGCCCACCATTCCGGAGCAGAACGGAAAGGCACTGAAAGGCCATAACGAATCGCGCAAGTGCCCTTCCACGAGCCCACACAGGGCCGTGGCTCATCAGGCCGGGACCACCTCCTCGGTCATTTTTCAAGAAAGAAAGACATCGGACGGTTCCTTTTCTCGCCGCGGTCGTCACGACAAGCAGGAAGACCACCCCGATAAAAGGGCGACGCGTCGGGGTCCCACCGCCACGGCTGAGAACACCACGGAGGGGTCTTGCAAAGCGGATCTCTACACCCAAGCGTGCGTCCTAGGTGGTCGATGAAGAAGACCACAGTAGAAGAAGCGGAGCGGCGACCTGGACGCGATGCGCGGGCGAGACTTTTCCCGCCTTCGGCGAAGAGGACGGCCCACGGCCGGGATAACAGGACGGGGCAGTCGGCGTTGCCGCCGGCACCGTCGCCGCTCGTGCCGCGGTAGGTATGTAAGCTGGTCAGCGACAGCTAAAAGAGTTGCCGAAGCAGGCGGCACATTGCGCCTTCGTCTAAACTCGGCCGCTCGGCGATGAGCGCCGTGCAGATCAAAGGACTGACCGCGATCGCTAGTTTCCCGCCCAGGATGGCCCCTAAGCGGTGGCCGTGAATCACGGCGTCAACCATCAAGAATCGTTGACGGCCAACACGCCTTCGTGAGCTCCGGTTACGCTGTTATGTGTTATGTCGTTATACTGGGTCGGCGTTGGAACTATTTGGCCCGCTTTTGAGTGCACCTCGCCGCTCTAATGAGCGGAAGTCCAAAACGAGACTGGGAAACAAAGAAAGATCGATTGGAACCGAAGGTTTCTGACGTTGTTCCTTTCACGGAAAATGAACTGGTTTCGGAATTTGTCATTCGCCAAAAAGGGAAGTGACTGACGTGCTCTTGCCAACCAGTATTGGAGAAATATCCTAAATACTGAACAATAAAAATCAAGACTAAATCGATCTATGCATATAAATGTCTTGCATTGACGTCACATCAGTCCGCCATTGTTGCGGACCATGCTCCGCTGCCCGTACCTTCTGCGGCATACATTTGGCATCATCGAATTTCTTCTTCTCGGCAAGCTTTGCCGAGAACAAATTCGATGGTGCAAAATGTATGCCGCAGAAGGTACGGGTGCAGAAACGGTACGGAGCAATGGCGGCTGAAACAGTGCCACATGACGTCACGCGCAAGGCATGTATAGGGGGTATTCACTGGCGGCCATAGCTGTGTGCGCGAATGCTGAGCGCGTGCTAATGGCGAGCTTCCACGGTTCTTTTGCAACGTGCATTCCACACCATCAAGATTGCCGGTCTTAGCAGCCTATTACTATGAGCTCGTTCTGAGCATGCGCCCTAGACAGCGTCCTCAAATATGGCGACTGTGAATACCCCATATAATCTTGTTTGCTCCGATGTCTTCCACGTCACACGTTTTGTCGGGCGATGAGCGTTTTGAGCCCTCGTCGGGCGCATGGGCTTTTCCGAAAGAGGAAAGCCCAGAGGTGCTTGACTTCCAAAATTGAGAGCGGCAGTGCACTGTGAAAATGTACACCTTGCTCAGAGGTATCCTCTGACAATTCTCTATAATTATGTTATTAACAAAAATACATGTTTTACAAGAACCCACCATCCATGGTCCTCCGCGCTCCCTTTCAGCGTTTTGCTCTTTATGCGAGAAAATCTACAAACTGACAGTTTTGAGCGTGTTTTTATTTGTATATTACGTCCGGCAACGAGTGTCCGTGCCCCTCTCTCAGGAGTAGAGAAAAAACAATGCTAGGTGATCATTGCAAACACCATGTTCGTAAAATAAAAACGAAATCTGTTTAGGGCGAGTCAGGCTGCCTTGAAGTGCGCGGACTGGCATAACCGATTTGCAGCTGCAATTCGACCCGTCCGGCGCCATTGCTGACCTTTACCATGTATCACGCACTGGTGATTAACCTCCAAGTACAGAGCGCGAGCTTTGGCTCCTGGCTGCGGTACAATAACGAACTAATCAATCAACAAATTTGAAGTATTTCTGTCGTATCTGCATACCTTGGCAGATTCCGTACGGTACAAACCGACTGAAAAGAACCCAGTTTCCACGCTGCCAGGATGTTGACAGCACTGCAGCGGTACATCGATTTAACATCACCTTAAAATCATTAAATCAACAACAAATATCAATACTGGGTGTCGGAAACAGAAGCCGTCGAAAGGCCGCCCAGTAACGTGAATTTTGTGAATGAAGGTGCGTGGTCAAGGACTTGCAAACGTCGGCTGCACTTATACGCTTCTAATTGGCAGCAAGTTAAAAAACGGATACTTCCACCTACCCGCGCGACCACACAAGAAGCCAGAAAAAGACTTCGGGTCAAAACAGGATCGCCACTCATAAAAGAAGCCGCCACGCTGTCAATTACCACGGGAAGCCGCGTGAGAACAAACCAGCCAAAACAAAAACTTTACGGAAGCTTTTTTTTTTCCGTTGATGGTCAAGAAATACGACAAGGGCCCTTACGAGCGCTGGAACAGAGCCCAGCTTGCCTTTCAGCAGTGTTCTTCGGTGGATCATAATCACAAAGCAGCGTAAGTTCTCGCCTTGTAAGACCACCAGCACACCTCTAGACTACGCTAGCCTTGCATTGCACGACGGCAACTCGGCCCATTCAGTGACGCGCGGCGGATGCTGAGAATACGTCATTCCACGCACCTCATTATAAGGGCAGGTAAAGCGGCCGTTGAGGCGTTCTTGCTACGAGGGATTACGGCCACTTCCTGTCTCCAGTGAACATCGGCAGGACGACGCATCTTCAGTTAGCTGTGGACCATCACTTTCTGGTTTTCAGTCAAGATGGAACTGGATATGGATTCAAATGTTGAGGAATGTTTCATATAATGAAGAGCAAGGAAAAGAGACGCCGGTGTGCTGTTGGGATCTATCGAGGGTGACAGGTTACGAGTTCAGGACGAGGGAATGGAAGGCTGGGGAGGAAGAAGCAGGCGGAATGGTGGATAGAAGGGGATGATCCTACTCTCCTCTCAAGCAATCCATCTGCTTCCTCCTGCCCAGCCTTTCTTTTCCTCGCCCTGAGCTCTTAATCGTTCACCGACTATACGGTTATCCCGTTTTCCTAAACTTGGAGGGTAGGAGAATAAAAATAAAGAAGATATAGATTGTGATTTATATCACACCCATTTTACTATGATGATTTAAATAAATGCTTTCCCGGATAAATAATCCACCAAAATACTTCCTACCTACCGTTTGTCTGTCATTTGATGCTTTCTATATGCATTTGTTTGGTGTCTAAGTCAAAGGATCATCAAGCAAGGAAGATTTATAGCAGGCTGAGCACGAACCGAAAGCGGTGCGTTTCTGAGCAAATCAGAGTGTTACTCGAGCTTTTTGTATACCTTCGATTTCGTTCGTCAGTTGCGTAATGTCCCATTGCAAGTAAACCAGAACGCGGAAGAAATGAAAAGAAGTAATATTCTATTGCAACAAGCTCAAAATGTAAAAGAAAATGAAAATAAAGCTTTTCATTAACTAGAAAATCAAGCTGCGTTTGTTCTAGTATGACGGGGTTTACATGAGGAAAAAGTTGTTGGTTAAACGGTACCTTAAAAGTTTAAATCTGATTATTTATTTCTTCCGCATTTTGTTTTTATTTATTGGACATATTGAATAATTAATATGCCATGCTTAAAAATACATATATTGAAAAAGATTAACTGGTTTCTAGCTACAGTGATTTAAATGCAAATAATGTAATCAAAATAAAATAAATCTCATTTAAATAAAGTAAATATAACTTACCTTAATTTAATACTTTTTTTTTATTTTGCAGGGTAGCATAGAGGCGAACTTCGCATTTTTTACGCCCTTAGCAGCTTTTATACGGTTCGCCTCTGCCCTCCCATCTTCCTCTAACATCCGAAACATTTATGCATACATTTTTGTGATTTGTTTTACGGAATACTTTTGACATGGGGTATCCAAAACCCTCTTTCGTAATTTAACAGCTCCCGCCTACCTATACCATTTCTCCAGTGGGCAACTTTTCTCAGACCTGGTAAAATAGTCCAGTGTTCATACCGTCTCCATAATAAAATGGAAAAAATCGGCATGAGGGAAAGACAGGGAGACGATACAAGCAGAAACTGGACTTGCAGCGTACGAAGCTCGATCTGGCTGCTGAACCGCCTCGTTCAGCGGTCTGACCAGTCCTAAAGGTGCACTAACGTGAATTTTCACGCCCCTGGTAATCCTCACCGCATCTGTGCACGCACTTGGCGCTATTCACCGCACGGAACACCCATTCAACTGGCTATGGGACTGATCCCGATGGGACGAGAGGCCGAGAACCGAACCCTCCGTAGGCTGCTCCGTGCACGACCAACTCTATACTTACGACTACTCCATCTGGAAACACTCCAGCACGCACCTCCGGAGGGCATACGGCTCTGCGGAGGGCCAAGTTTCAGCGGCGCCTCGTGGCGGGGCCTGGAACTCGGTATTTTTTTTTTTTCGTAATTTTCCGCGCTGCACCAGGTTGTGTTGGCCTCTATGGCGTTGGCGGCGCGCGGGCGCAGCCATTACCATCTGGTGTTGGCTGCGCAAACTAAAAACAAAAAAGCAAACTAATTAACGAATTGGACTCCTTCAGTATCCTTTACATAGAGAAAAACATTTTACTGCGTGAACGAGCTTGAAACCAGAAAGCGCGATCAGCTGGCACGCACCCACGGGTAACAGAACAACCCGATGAGGTAAAAGTTAGGCAGGAGGACCGAGTTTTCGTGCCGCCTAGTGAGAACGCCTCTCAGTAGGCGGCGCTAAAACTCGGCCTTCAGCCGGGAGCCGGCTCTTCCATAGGGAGCGCTCAGATGGAGTGGTCGTAAGTATAGAGTTGGTCGTGGCTCCGTGGGGCCATGGAACGCCTCCATGTTTTTCGCTCAAATAAGTACACATAAACGCGCGACTCCTTGAATTGGGCGGCGTCACGCGCCACCTAACGGACAGCGCTCAAACTAAAGAAAAGAGACCAACAGTCGTTCAGCACCTCGCCAAACATGCACGTATGTATATATTCCACACCAGACTCCACACATGCGCGACATAAAAAGACACCATAGGCATTTTGTACATGAACGCGTTTACAGACAGCACAAGGTACAACATGAGGAATTGACACTCTACATTCCTATACACACGAATAGTCGACACCACCAGCTTATATACTGCTGTATTTTCTGTAACCGATTAGGAGGTGACCACTGTCATATTGTCACGAATGACAAATTAAAACGAAGAATAACCGAGGAAAATAAAACGTTTAATGGGGCGAACTTGTGCCCAAAAATAAAAAAAAGGAAACATAAGATAACAGCAGAGCGTCGCGGGGGCAGAAGTAGGCGTAGAGCTGAGTTCAACGCTGGGGCGAGACTGACCCCGGCTCGCCACGCGGGGCCCCTTCTGTACACGCGTTGCTACTGGAACAATCGGCCTCGAAGATTCGGCGCGAAGAACATTCTAACCTAGAACAAGCAACACGGTTCTCGAAATTGCCAGAAATCTAAATGGAAAGAATAAATAAAAGACGCGGCGCTACTAGAAATCGAACCCTGGGCTACCGCACGAGAGTCAAGTGCGGTAACCACTCGGCCACGCACGCGCCCGCTCGCGTGATGCGCGTGACTTTACTCCCCCTTTTAAAAAGGCATCGTCTCGATGCCACATGAGAGGCAACAAAACAGAGCAAGACAAACAAAAGAATGGGAAAATACAGAAGCTGGCAGAACACAATCCTATCAAGCGTTGCACAAGATCGCAGTTCACAGTCTTATCGCGCGTAGTACGGCTTGAGGCGTACGACGTGGACGACTTCCGGTCTTGGAGGGCGGCGTGACGAAGTCCGTGTTCCGTCGGGCATCACCTCGTAGTTCAGATCCCCGAGTCGACGAAGCACTTTGTAGGGTCCGAAGTAGCGCTTCAGGAGTTTCTCGCTTAGACCGCGTCGACGTAGCGGGGTCCAAACCCACACACGGTCTCCGGGCTTGAAGCGAACGTCGATCCGGCGAAGGTTGTACCGGGTAGCGTCGACACGTTGTTGATCTTGAATTCGGAGTCGGGCGAGCTGGCGAACTTCTTCGGCTCGTTGAGCTGTTGCGCCTTAACGGCGCTCGTTTTAGATAGACAGGAGGCGACCAGCTCTCTCGTGATGATGGTTTATTAGACTGCCTCGGTATTTCACAAGCACCGGAAAGCCGACGTTCTTCTTCTCCCCCGATCTTCTCTCCGCTTGGTGGAGGGAGTCGCCCCGTCTGGGAACGGACGCACATAACTTCTTCGTTGCCCAGGCTCCGATTCCCGCGGCTACGGCACGCGCCCCAGCTGGCGGTTCTCTGGGCGCCGCAGGATCTGAGACGCACGCACACACACGCACACACACACACACACACGCACACGCGCGCACTGGTAGGGGGCGAAATCAAGTTCACATCGCAGCTTGTTTTTCCAACATCTCCCCCCCCCCCAAAATGAGCCCACCGCTCATTTAAGGCCTGTTCACACATGCAGCGGAGCGGTACAAGCATAGCGCTAACCTCGCGCTAAGCGCGTGCTGTCCGTAGCGTTCACCAGCTTTGTATCGCACCGCCAAAACTGTTGCTCGTGGCAGGCGATAAGTAGCTGACGGCACGTGAGGAGCGCTACATCAGCGCTTCGCTCTATGTGAGAACCGGCCTTTAATCATATTGCCTCTAGTGGATGGAGCAGCTGTACTGGTCGTCGCGTGGAGGCGCCCGATGGGAGCCTGATGGCGCAGGCACGCACGTGCCCGTCTCTCCCGCTGAAGACCTCCGTGATACGGACGGTTCTCCACAGGTGACGTGGAGTGTTATCCTCGCGCAGCAGAGCCAGGTCCCCAACCCTCGGTGGGCAGCTGCCGGCTGGTCGGGTGAGATGCGCAGATCGAAGCTCCAGTAGATATTCTCGCTGCCAACGTTTCCAGAATCGCTGCATGAGCCCTTGGCGGTATCTCCAGCGGCGGGAGAGAGCTTCCCTAGATGACGCCTGCGGTGGCTCAACTTCCGGAAGAGTCGTCAAGGCTGCTGGCTCGCTAGATTCCGCGTGGAGGTACGTCAATGGCCGCGAGTTCAACGCTGCCTCGACGTCTACCAAGATAGTTGTCAGCTCCTCGAATGTAAGGCTCTGACGTCCGAGAATCTTTCGGAGACAGACCTTTACTGAGCGCACAAGTCTTTCCCACCAGCCGCGCCACCACGCTGCCCGTTCTACGATAAACTTCCACGAGATCAGCTGGGCACTGCAGTAATCTTGCGCTTCCGGACTGCGAACTACCTCCCACAGGGCCTTCAGGTCTCTCGCGGCTCTCTTAAACGTAAGGGCGTTGTCACTGTAGATCGTGCTTGGGAGTCCCCTTCGAGCCACAAAACGTCGCAGGGCCAAGAGAAAGGCAGTTGTAGCTACGGTTGAGACGAGCTGGAGGTGAACCGCTCGGGTAGTCGCGCATGTGAACAAGGCAATATAGGCCTTTTCGCTGCCGCCGGCGGTCTTAACCAACAAAGGCCCGGCAAAATCAATACCGACAACCTGAAAGGGATGACCTTCGTGAACTCGGTCTCGTGGCAGTGGCGCGACTGGGGCACTGGCTAGCTTGGCGGAAAAACGCTGGCAGACACGACACTGGCGAATCACCGCCTTGACCGTTCTTCGAGAACTGAGCAACCAAAATCTTTCCCGTATTTCCGTCATTGTGGCCTAGACTCCTCCGTGCAAGGTCCGCTGATGAGCTGCGGGGACCACTAGCTTGCTCAGAGAGTGTTCTTTTGGAAGAATGGGATGCCTCACATCAGGCACGTAGCCAGGATTTTGTTTCGGGGGGGGGGGGGGGGGCCGCCCATGACAAAATGCTGTATGAGGGGGAGGGGGGAGAGGAGGTCCCAGCAAAATGGAAGATTTCGGGGGGGGGGGGGGGGGGCCGGGCCCCAAGGGCCTCCCCCCTGGATACGTGCCTGCCTCACATCCTCCGGAAGAGATGTCTGCTGCAGTAGGCCACGGATCCGCAGGAGACCGGTGTTGTCAAGGCAAGGATGGAGATCCTTTATCTTCGATCCGTCAGCAATGTCTCCACCTCGGGACAATGCCTGAATCTCTGGGGCAAAGTACTCATGCTGAGCCTGCTTGATCCACACGCTCTCTGCGTCTCTCATTTCCGCTGCCGACAAGGAGAGCTCTGGAGATCTGGTTGATCCTCGGCAATTCCTGACAAACCGCAAGATCCAGGCAGTGACTCGCAGCAGTCTTTTGTAGCTTCCGAAGCTCTCCACCGTCAAAAGTTGCGTTGGCGCAATTGCAGTGGTCAGCAAAACGTCCACCTTTTGTCGACGTTCTACTTCAATGTCGCCGTGAAGGCCGCAGTCTGATGTCGCTGCAGGCCAGTCGCGCCGGTCACCGACAAGCCAGTCCGGCCCAGACCACCACTCTTTGTGAGCACTGAGCTGCACCACTGTCTTCCCTCTTGTTATTAGGTCAGCTGGATTCAAGTTCCAAGGACAGTGATGCCAGCTGGATGGATCGCTCGATGCTTGGATCTCAGTCACCCGGTTGCATACGAATGGTTTCCATTTGACGGCAGTCCCCTTGATCCAACCCAGCGTAATTATTGAAGCTGTCCAGTAGGACACCTCGATGTCACCATCAAACACAGACGCACGCAAGAATGCAGCAAGGCGCGCTCCCATAAGCGCTCCCATTAGCTCGAGGCGTGGCAGAGACAGTGTCTTGAGCGGGGCAACCCTGGCCTTGGCGATGATCAGAGTCACGCTGACATCTCCTGCGCTGTTCACGGCGCGGAGGTAGGCGCAGGCCCCGTATGCCTGAGGGCTGGCGTCGGCGAAAACATGTAGCTGGAGCTCGGTCAGGTCCCCATCCACCCGCAGGAGACACTTTGGACATATGACCATCCGCAGGTCCACCAACCCAGAGCACCATGCTGCCCATTCTTCGCGAAGCTCATCTGGCAGCTCGTCATCCCAACCCAGTCCCTGCTGCCACATGCGCTGGAATAGCATCTTCACGCGGATAACATACGGCGCAAGAAATCCGAGAGGGTCGAAAATCCGGGCAGAGGCTTGCAGCACGGACCGCTTTGTGTTCCGGTTGGACGAGAGTATGTCAAGCAAGTGCTCACCGGAAAATCTGAAAGAGTCCGCCGTCTTGTCCCACACCAGCCCCAGTACCTTGGTGATTTCAGGTGACCCAATAAGCGTGGTGGTGGGCGTCTTTTCGTCCTTCACTTCTTGTCGATCAAGGATCCGCGGTAGGTCGGGGGAGTTTGTACTCCATTTGCAAAGCTCCATTCCGGCACCTCGGAGGATCTCCTGCGCACCACTTGCGAGTTGTTCGGCTTCATCAACGTTCGACGCTCCTGTCAGCAGGTTGTCTACGTAGAAGGAGCGACGTAGGATGGCGGCGATTGCTTCGTTCTGTCCACTCACGCTCTCCAAATGGTGGCGTAGCGTCGCTCCTAGCAGGAAGGGGCTAGCAGTACTTCCGAACGGTACTCTCGTCATCCGCCATTCCTCTATGGCAGGCAATGCCTCTTCAAGCCCGGGTGCACGCGAGAATTATAGAAAGCGAAGGGCGTCTCTGTCAGTGTCGGCGATGGATATCTGCACGAACGCCTTCTGGATATCGGCCGTAACAGCCACCTTGTGCATTCGGAACTGGAGCAGTACCGGCAAGAGCTCCGTGTTTGTCTTGGGTCCCTTCTCAAGGTGCTCATTCGGGGATCCCGAGCCGGGGGCGTGAGCCGAGGCGTCAAAAACCACTCGGAGTTTAGTTGATGCTGAGTTCGCTCGCACTACTCCTCGATGAGGCATGCAGTAAACGATCTTGTCACTCCGTGTGCCCTCTCTGACCTTCTCGGCGTGCCCGTCCTCAAGGTAGCGTCGTATGGCTTTGTCGTATTCCTTAACGGTACCATCCCGCTTGAGACGTCTGACCAGGCTGTGTAGTCTTTTGGTAGCTACACCATAGTTGTCTTCTAGGATCGCTGACGAATCCTTCCAAGGAAGAGCGACCTCATACCTCCCTTCCTTCATGGTGATGTTGTCCCTGAAGTGTTCTGTTACTTTATTGTGTTCTTGAACGCTGGTCGCTGGCTCGTCCACGATGCCGATGCTGTCCAACTCCCAAAAGTTCCGTAAAGCGGCCGCGTCATCCTCGTGGCCGATCCCAACCCTGAGAACGCACGCAAACGTGTTTGTAGAGCTTGATAGTAGGTTCAGCGCGCCGGACGGGCCTTGAAAGGTCCATCCCAGCAAGGTTGCAATGGCCATCAGCCCGGTGGCATCTTCGGCGCGGCGCGTTTCCCCTGTGAGAAGTCTCCACATTTGGTCTGCACCAATCAGGAGGCTGATACCGGCCTCACTCCTCACTGAGGGGAACATGAGCTCGTCGGCAAGGTCACCAGGGATCGTTCTCACGAAAGAATGCTCGACCGGCGTTTCTGTCAGGTCCGTGCATATGAAGGGCACGACGACGGCCTCCATCATATGATCCGTTTTAGCATATTGCCCTCGCAGACAGAGGAGCAAGACGTTCAACTTCTGCCTGGGGGTGTCGGTACCCGGATTTGCGAAGGTGTTCAGTTTTGTGTCGAGTTGGCCGATGACGTCCAACTGTAACCTGGTGGCCAGATTCTCTCTGATGAACGTCTTTTGGCTCCCTCCGTCTATGATGCCGCGGATGTAGACACACTTATTTTCCGCTGCGACCCAACCTCGGAAGGTCTGCAGAAGAACGCCACCCCCAGGCCGCGACTCGGAACCTGCCGTGAGCACGTTGGCAGACTCTCCACTTTCCGCCGGAGCCCCACGAGGTGGTAGCTCTGCCTGCCACACTGGGTTGCACATAGAAACGGCATGCCTCCCTCCGCAGGTAGAGCATCGGCTCTTGCTGCGACAGTCTCTCGAGCGATGTCCCCTCCTCGTACAGCGGAAACATCTGTTGTCACGGGAAAGCCGTTTCTTTCTTTCCTCCAAAGAGATCCCACAAGAACAGATATTGGTCTGGTGATCTTCCCCGTCGCAGAAAAAACAGGCGGTCTCCACCTTGCTTGAACTCTGCAACACCAGTGTCGAGCGAAGCCCGCCGGTCTGTTGAGACCTGGAGGTCAAGGCTGTGGGGCTCGTGGATGGTCGCCCGCCGAGAGACGTGCGCTCGCAGCTTCTCAATCTCCACTCGTAAGAACTTCAAGAGCCGCGTCAATTCTTCGCCCGCATCCGTCGATGCTGCAGACATGGTGTCCGAGTTCGTCCCGTCGTCAGCAGTAGCTGCCCCCTCCTCGGCAGGAATGCGAACACCCAGCGGTGTCCCGTAGCTGGTGATGCGGTGGTACTCCACAACGATGCTAGCTGGCAGGCCAGACAACAGTATGTCTGTCATCATACTGGCGTATGTCGCACTCGAGACGCCCAAAGATCGCAATCCGCGTATGTTTGTCTGCACGTGATCGTAGACGTCTCGTAGCCCCTTGACGTCGCGCTCAGACTTCACGTTCGGGAGACTCCGCAGCTTCCCGAGATGCTCGCGCTCGATACGTCGTTGTCTCCGAAACGCTCGGTCAGCATCTCCACCGCATCTTTGTAGCACGCCGCGGGTGCCTGAAGTCCCGATATCGCGTTGGCGGCCGGTCCCACAAGAAGCGACCGCAGATGCTGAAACTTTTCGGCCCCCGAGAGGCTCTTGTTCTGGTTGACCGCGGCATCGAATTGTTCCCAAAACGGTTGCCACTGAGTCAGCTCACCTTGGAAGTGAAGGAGCTGTAACTTCGGGAGCTTCACTCCGGTCCCGTGGGAAGAGTCGTCCCTGTCGCCGGCGTCTTGTCTCTGGCGGGAGCCCGCGGACGGCGGCTGCTGCACTGCCTTGACTTGCGCCTCGCCGACGATCCTGGCAACCTCGTCCTCGAAGTCCGCCACGCCAGCGAACTCCTCGTCCAGGTCGTCGTCGGCGACAAGGGGTTCGATTTCCTCATTCACCTTCCGCAGCTCCTCGTTGCTGGAGAGCAGCCTGTTTCGCAGGGCGTTCACGCTGTCGACGTCGATGGTGGCCGACTGAAGCGCGATCTCCAGCTCGTTAATGAGCTTGGTATTCCGGGTCCGTCGAACGGCACGTTTTCGTTTGAGTCTATCCATGCTCCGTCACTGAAGCGTCACTCACTTGTTCACTGTCCCGGGTTTCGGCACCAAAATGTTGCGCCTTAACGGCGCTCGTTTTAGATAGACAGGAGGCGACCAGCTCTCTCGTGATGATGGTTTATTAGACTGCCTCGGTATTTCTCAAGCACCGGAAAGCCGACGTTCTTCTTCTCCCCCGATCTTCTCTCCGCTTGGTGGAGGGAGTCGCCCCGTCTGGGAACGGACGCACATAACTTCTTCGTTGCCCAGGCTCCGATTCTCACGGCTACGGCACGCGCCCCAGCTGGCGGTTCTCTGGGCGCCGCAGGATCTGAGACGCACGCATACACACACACACACACACGCGCGCACTGGTAGGGGGCGAAATCATGTTCACATCGCAGCTTGTTTTTCCAACAGAGCAACCACCTGGGCGTCGGTGATCCCATCGTCAGCTGGTTCGTGGGCTAGCATTGCGTCGAGCATGGTCGTTACTTTTCTGCCATGTTCCAGCTGAAACGGGCACAAATGACATTGACATTGACAAAACAAATGACATTAAAACAATGCCTCAGCAGGTCTCTACACAGAGCCTGGTAATTGTTCAGTTTGATATGTCGTACCATATTCTTCGCAAAATTAGTGTTTTGGAAACAGTCCCACACTGCAATTTATTTTTAAGTAAACGATTAAGCGCAAAAGGTTGTATGTATTCATAAAAGTTTGCTAATTTGATCCTCAACTTTCGAATGAAAAAAAAGAATATTTGCAATGTCTTCCGTAAAATCTCGAGCAAGCGCCCACTCAAAATTTGAAGATACTCACGAAAAGTTGGGGGATGGGTGCTTGTGAGGTCCTAAATATGCAAAGATAAGTCCTTTGCATATTTTCCAAATGTTACAAAATTGTGAGACACTTATTGTGGAATGGGCGGATGCTCGCATTTCGCAGTAATTAAAACCCATTTCGTTTTAAATACTAACTAATATTATACAACTGATCTACTCAGTTCACTCAAGCATATGACACGTTTCAGGTTGGCAGCATTTTTTTAGGGTACGTATAAATGCGAAAAAGCACTATTTATTCAATTGTTGTAGTGTTTTACATCACGAAGCTCGGGAGGAGCTCTGCGTTTGTTTTTCATTTCATTGTTTCCAAACATCAAAGTTTACAATGTTAGAGATCAGCTTTTGTTGGTATGAGAATATAGGATTTCTTCTCCCGAAAATAAATATGCGCCTGGTGCGACATAATTGCTGCATGCACAACACCACCCCTATTTTGCGCTTTATTATCATTTCAGCTAACGACAAAGTTTGCGTTCATTATCACATTTCACCACAGTAATCGTTCTTATTACAGCTTTCCAGCTCTGTAAGAAAAAGAGAAAATACTGGCCAATCACTCATTCACGAAATGTCGTGCTCTGTACATTATATACCCGTGAACCCTTTTGTTACTATTTCAAATTAATAAACAAGGTTTATCACTTTCCACTTTCTCAGTCATTTGATGTTAATATCATAATGGACTTTTCTCTCTAATAATAAATACATATTTTAATTGAAATAGGCATGCCGAGCCATTCATACTTGACTCCTCACGAGGTTGCTGCTTCTTTCCTTCAGCAGGCATGGCAGCAAGATCAGGGCACCGTTGGCAAGGAGAGCTGGAGAAAAAAAAATCTTGGGAAATAATGTTCTGCAAATAAATGTTGCCATGGTTATACAATCACAATATACTATCAAGAACCTTTACCAGGTGTTCACTACATTACTTCGTTTTAGCTTTGGCATGTCAACCTATAGTATGCATTCGCGCGAGTCTCGGGAGCGGTGCATTTTGGGAACAGTGCCGTCTTGTGTCCGCGAGAGCAGACAACCACACCGCCGCACCCGTACTTCCCGGCGATTTTTCCGCCGACACCATGCACAAACGACGGACGCTTTACGCAGTTGTGTTGTTACGGTGCAGTGGATAGTTGCGGCAACGTTATGATGTCGTCTTCAGAAAGTAGTTCTCCACCGTTAGGCCCTAATGGCAGACAGCGAACAGGAACATGTAGGCTACGAGAAGATGGAAATCTGCAGCGTGGATCCGTTCGGTCTGCCGCCGAATGGCTTCGTCCAAGAAAACAGGCGGCGGATGCGGGTGGAAATGACTGACATCCAGGACTACTACTTGATCTTAACAACAAGTTTTGTTCTGCGCAAGAAAGTCTTTTAAATGCCCGTAACTACAGGCTGATAGGTCCAGGCACTGTCGATGAAAGCAGTAATTGCGGAAAGCGCGATCGTCATCACGCAGGTAGGGTAGACCTATGATTATTTACTTTTAGAAGTCTAATTGTTCTGTGATCTGGCGAAATAGACTGAACTCATAGCACTTGTTTTCGGCTACGTCTGTGGCACTTCTTGCTTTCGGTAGACATTAATTTCTTTTGACATGTCGACATCTCAGAGGGCTAGGCCTATCGCGCTGGTCAAGTTCAGTCGCAATATAGAACTCCAAAGAGAAGACCCAAACGTAAGCTTCCTACCGGAGGAGGCGGCAGATCAGCGTTGAAAGAAATTATCCCGTCCTTGAGCATGTTTTTGTCTTTTGAGTCGCAGCAACCTCAAAGCTTTCGGGCGCCGTGGCTTGCCAGTCACGAACAACAGCCCGTACTCCAACTCGTGCTGCTCGCACGGCGTCAACAGTTCACAGTATCACTTTACAGCGTGCTGCACAGTTCTTAAAGATAATGATTAACCTTCTAGAAGTGAATCAAGCAAAGATGCACACGTGCATCAGAATTACACGAATATCTTAAGTCTACCTCATTTGTGAGACGAAAATCACGCTCTCCGCACTCCTGCTTTCATCAACGGCTTCTGGACCCCTTATGATACTTGCTTGAGCGTGACAAAACTTGTTGTCAGGAGGAGGTAGTCCGAGATGTCAGTAAATTCCACCCGCGTCCATAGGTAAGCTCTTGGACCTGCGGCGGTAGAGCGAACGGATCCACGCCGCAGATTTCCACGTTCCCTCGTAGCGTGCGCATTCCCATCCGCAGTCCACCATAAGGGCCCAGCGATGGAGAAACTCTTGCCGTAGACAATATCGTAACACTGCCTAAACTATACACTGCACCGCCCCACCGCAACGGCGTAGAGCATCCGTCGCTGCCGCTTGCGCGTGGTGTCGCATGAAAGAATCACTGGGCAGCGGGGGTGTACGGGCTGTTAAGCATGGAACCTTCGGCGACCTTCTTCCGAGTTTCAACGCTGCGGAAACGAGTCACGATCTGTCCGGGACTGTCGCCCACCTGTCGGAGCCTGCCCGAAACGAGTCTCAACGCGTCCGTGACGTCAACGGGACGTGTGTGTGTGCGTTCGTGCGCTTCGGAAGGGGAGAGAGGCATGACCTAACTGCGGAGAACCATGGCTACGACGCACTTCTGGCTACGACGCGGCGGTCTTTGCTGCAACGCACTTGGCGGCGGTTTGCTACGTCGCACCTGCTGCCCTGGCGGAGCGTGAGGCTGCTCCGGTTGTTCTCTCGGATTTGACGACTGTATCGCAACCATGTAATTAAACCGTTCGATACGTTACCAATTCTCCCACCTCCACTAGACCCCTGGGTTCTTCACTTCGGGGAATGGACGTCGTCACGAGCCAGGAGGCCTCCGGACGTGCGGCTTAAACCCCGCCTCGAACAACTGGTTGGCAGCGGTTGGGATCGGACCATACGACATCGTGCTACATCTGTGGGTGAGCGTTTGGACTTTGCTTTGAGATTCGCCAGGCTTCAGATTATGGGTAATTAATTTTGAACTGCTGGGAATCCTCAGTGTTTGACTCGTGCGCTAGGTTTGTGTACAACCTCGCGACAAGTTTTAGAACAAAGCCAAAGGTAAAAAGCAGCGATGATGGATCTAATGAGGTTACTGAGAGCAGATTTACTCTGTTTATGCGAAGAATTGGGTGTGGAGGTGGAGCAAAAGATGAAGAAATCTGAGATCAGTAAAGCGATTTCAGAGAGCGCGGAAGCAGAAGAAATTAAAATTCCGTGGGAACTACTTCAGAACGCTAAAAGTGAAGCTGCAGCGAGAGAGGAACTGAGAGCAGGAGCAGGCTGCAGCGTGAGAGGAACGAGCGCAGGCTGCAGCAAGAGAGGAACGAGAACGAGAGCAGGCTGCAGCTAGAGAGGAACGAGCGCAGGCTGCGACAGAGGAACGAGCGCTAAAAAGGCTAGAGCTCGAAGTTGAACAACAGCGATTAAACTCGCAGAACAGTAGAGTTGGGGCTCCGGTACGAGCAAGTGAGACCGAGTCGTATCAAATGAAGAAGCTCCTGCAGCCGTTTAAAGTTGGGGAAGACGTGGGCCTGTTCTTAGTTAACTTTGAGAGGACATTTGAGAAGTTGAGCTTCGCCCCAGAAACGTGGCCGCAACGGCTTTTGACTTTGTTGCCCTGTGAGGCTGCAGAGGTTGTCGCGCGCCTTAGTGCTGGAGACGCGGACGACTACGACAAGGTGAAGTCCAGCCTTTTGAAGCGGTACCGCCTTTCTACCGAGGCGTTCCGTCAAAGGTTTAGAAACGCATCCAAAAAGAGCAGCGAGGGCTACTCGGAATTCGCGTACGGGCTTAAAGGGGCACTGACAACCCAAAGGTCGTATTTTTTTTTATTGTCTAAAACGATGCAACTTGCAGTCATAGACACGCAAAAAAAACCGCATCGCGAATAAAAAATATTTCTCGCGCGCGCGCGCGCCTTTTTAGTTTTGGCGTTTGTATTTCCCGCCGCTCACCTCCTCGCTTCTTTTGATCGGTGACGTCAAAAATCCGGAAATTTAGAAGCTTTGTAGGTGACATTTCTATAACATTAAATAACGGCAATCGTAAAACATGTTTTTTTTAACGCAATTGCGAACGCACTACGGCTCCTCTTTTTAAAATACCAAAAATCAGAGTTCGGTGTGATGTTGCTTCCTAGACTTGTACCCTGCCTCGGAAAACTTGCCGGCGCTCGTTGGCGAGTCGGGAAAAACCGGTTGTTTCCCGCCGGCGCCCTTCTATCTCTCACCTCCTCCTCGCTTCTGGTCGCCGTGGCAACGGCGGAGGTCCGAAAGAAAGTCGAGTCGCAGGAGACCGCAAAACTTGAGTCACTGCACTGGCGCGGATCGCGCGGGAACTTCAAATTCGGCAGTTGGAAATTGTTTTTTTTTTTTTTAATTCACAAATACTGAATTTTAAAGTTTCAAACTTTGAGGGTAATGTCCCGACATCGTTTTCAATCGTTTCGGATAATAAAAAAAAATATGATTTTGGCGTGTCAGTGCCCCTTTAAAACCAACTTGATAGAATGGTTGAAGAGCGAGGAAGTGTACGAAAGCCGAGACAAGGTAGTCGAGTGTGTGTGCCTCGAACAGTTCTTTCGTAGCATTCCGCAGTCAGTCAAGCTCTGGGTGCAGGATAGGGTAGGAGTCGACTCTGTCGAAAGGGCCGCTGAGCTAGCCGAAGAGTACGCAACGCGTAGAAAGCTGAGCGGAGAGGAAAGCGAACCCGGCCGGAGCGATCAGCGCAGGACATCCGACAGGGAAACGGCTCGCGAGAAAACGGGCCCGAGAAGTCCGAAGCAGGACAGAAGGTCCCAGAAAAGAGCGCAGAACACTCGAACGGAGACGAGGCGCGGAAAAGCCCAACAGGGCAGTTCGAGGCAAGGAAGCCGTTCCAGTGCTACAACTGTCAGGAGCCGGGACACACAGCGGCCAGATGTAAGAAACCGCGGGTTGTGTTCTCGTACGTGAACGGTAGTGACAAGGACCTGAAGCTTCTTCGTCCCTATCTTCACAAGCTCCAGGTAAACGGAAAGCCGTGCAGGGTGCTTCGGGACAGTGCAGCGACGATGGACGTTGTTCATCCGTCGCATGTAACGACATCCGATTTTACTGGAAAGGTAGTTTGGATCAAGCAGCTGCTCGAAAAGCACAGTGTCTGTCTGCCTATGGCGACAGTAAAGATAACTGGCCCGTTCGGAGAGCTAGTGACAGAGGCGGCTGTCTCGCAAACAGTCCCGTTGGAGTATCCTTATTTGTTTTCTAACCGGTCAGATTTCCTGCTGCGCGAAAGGGGGTCAACAACTGGGAGAAGGGCTAGTTCAGTCATGTACGAGGTCCAAATCGCGTCAGGTCGCCCCTTTGTTGACGAGTGATCCAGAGCCAGAGGCAGCTGACGGGGAGCAAGCACTCCCAGAGTTGGAGGCAGAAAACCGGGATGAGAGGAACCAGGTTGTAGAACAGCCTGACCTCGTAGCACTAGAAAGCGTACGCCGTCCCAACGCGCCGGCGGAAAAGGAGGAGGAAGACGGGATCAGTGGAAGATCTCTCGTAGCTCCGGCGTCACGTAACTTTGGTCCTCTGCTACGCGTAGACAGAGTGTCTTTGACAGTCGAGCAGAAGAGCGACCCTAGTGTGTCAGGGTTTCGCGGTACAGCTCAGGAGATTGCTAGGACCAATGTGACGGGGCATGAAAAAGGCGGATTGTTTGATCGGCGCTATAAGGACCGCATTTTCACGTCTAGAAATCACGTGAAAATCGATCACTATGACTTCAGCGTAAGAAAAAGGAAAGGCAAATTTAACGGCAATGCCGATGGGTTGAGCAGATTTTTCTGACATCACGAAAAACAGTAGGGATGATCTCAGAGGTCTTCGTCATCCACGGGAATGAGGATCAAAGTGGGGGCACTTCGTTAAAACCCCAAAATGACCTCACAAATTGCGAAGAGTTTTGTCTTTTGTATTTTGGTCATGGTGACCTCGTTAGAAAAGTGAGTTTTTTTTGGCGACAGGGGATCTCGATACCCGGAATTGTACCAAATTTTTATAATCCGTAATCCAGTCTGGCGGGTCTCTGGCGAATTCCGAGCGTTTGACTGCGGTGTGGCGTGGTGTTGTGGGGGACGTTTCCACTAATGCCTCCGTTGTAAGAGGTTTGGGAGTTTGTTTAGTGCTTGCAGCGTCTTCTCAAGGCTTACTCCAAGCCCACCTCTTCAGGCCAGCGATTGTACCACCGGCCATTCGAGGTTTCCCTGGCCCCGGAGGGGCTGTTAAGAATGGAACCTTCGGCGACCTTCTTCCGACTTTCAACGCTGCGGAAACGAGTCACGATCTGTCCGGGACTGTCGCCCACCTGTCGGAGCCTGCCCGAAACGAGTCTCAACGCGTCCGTGACGTCAACGGGACGTGTGTGTGTGCGTGTGGGTTCGTACGCTCCGGAAGGGGAGAGAGGCATGACCTAACTGCGGAGAACCATGGCTACGACGCACTTCTGGCTACGACGCGGCGGTCTTTGCTGCAACGCACTTGGCGGCGGTTTGCTACGTCGCACCTGCTGCCCTGGCGGAGAGTGAGGAAGAAACGGACCCTATATAAGGCGGAGCGTGAGGCTGCTCCGGTTGTTCTCTCGGATTTGACGACTGTATCGCAACCATGTAATTAAACCGTTCGTTACGTTACCAATTCTTCCACCTCCACTAGACCCCTGGGTTCTTCACTTCGGGGAATGGACGTCGTCACGAGCCAGGAGGCCTCCGGACGTGCGGCTTAAACCCCGCCTCGAACAGGGCGCAGTTGTCTGGTTTCGCGGACACAAAGATGGCACTGTTTCCAGAATGCACCGCTCTCAAGCCGCACTTAAATACACCCCATTGCTGGAAAAAGTTCTGCTCAAGACATAGACTATAATGTAAGCAGCATCACAACTGCTCGTTCTGTTGGTACACATAGGCAAAGAAGGAAGGTTAGAAAATATTTCTACCTGCAAACAAAATTAATGCAGAGGCATAGCACTTTTTCTTCAGATACTTACTTTTACCCTCTTCCGGGCAGTTCTCGGCGGCTTCCAATATTTCTTTTGCCTTTTGTTTTGATAATGACTTCATACAGAAAAGCTTCTAGAGGGCCTTGG
Source organism: Ixodes persulcatus (assembly GCA_013358835.2). Lineage (NCBI taxonomy): Eukaryota > Metazoa > Arthropoda > Arachnida > Ixodida > Ixodidae > Ixodes > Ixodes persulcatus. The sequence goes on from JABSTQ010009847.1 coordinate 191,065, forward strand.
TGCTTCTCTCTAGGAAGGCTGCGAGACCCTCCTGGGCATCTCTCCCTGTCTGGCGTCGGAACTCCTGCTGAATCCGTAATAATAAATTTTGTTCAACTTATTTAGAATACTACGTCAAAATCATAATGAAAACATTAATGAAGATTTTGGCCGATAACATAGCATGACAATTTAGGCTATTCATGCTTTTTGCTCTTAGAAATACAACACGCTTTACCTAAATGATATATTTTAGTACTGTCATTTCAACCATCTAGTTTTGACTTCTTGAAGTGTTTGCAGTTCTGCATAACAATTCCCTCAGCCTGAACGTTAACATTAATCATATTTCTCTCAGTTTGAGGCCGATGCTAACATTACTGCCGAGCTACTGGCATGTGTAGACAAGTTGTGACTATACTAGCCTTTCATAAGACGTGAAACAAAATTATTAGGAACTGATGTTTCTCACTCAAATATTTTTTGGATTGTTCTACCTAGATGTATAAACAGCGTAAGAACCCTAAATACAATGTGAACCGTGTATTATTGTGAAGGTAATCATGTTCACAGCCTCCACAATCAACCAGCCATTGAGCTGCACAGCAAGGGCATTGTGATAACTCGTCACGGTTCAAGAAAATGCTACAGCTAGTGGCAGCTAACACATCAGGTTGTGAAGTGAAGATCTGAACAGATGTGCGACATGACTGCTACTATACTCCAATTCATAGTTAAGCTAGAATGCTGCCATGGCTAGTTGTGCGAGCACATGGCTTTATCTAGCACCTCATTCGCATGCGACCACATGTAAATGAGACGCTACACAAAGCCAAGCACTCGTGCTACTAGCCTTGGCAACATTGTAGCTTAAGCATGAAATGGAGAATAGTTGGTCATACAGACAAAATTCATTACAACAGACCAACATGACCCAGCGCAAAACATCCCCCCTTGTATCCAAAGTATGCTGTATCCGAAACGGAGAGGAGCAGAGATAGAAAAACCTTTTACAGCGCAACTTCATGAAGCTTTATTTGCAAATCGTTCAGAAAGAACAGTGTGATGAGAGGCTGCTGGGATTGTCTGGGTGAATATGCAGTAACTTTTCACTGGATCTTACCTATATGCAGGATTATACATTTTACTTGGCTTAGCTGTGAAAACGGTCCATCTTCGTACACACTGATTATGTTTCTATCTTCGTATCTGGCCAGGAAACTACTTTGTCTGCTACTCGGAGATGACGCCTTCGTTAATGATAACAGCTCCTCCGCAGATTTGCATAAAGACAACATTGTGCCGGAGTTTAAACAGACTAAGTCAGCCCTCTCTGAAATTGCCAAGGCAAAAAATCACAGCAAGCTCTTTAGCACGCTTTCTCAGGAGCAATCCAGTTACAGGAATGCTGAGCGCGCATGCGCCTCACAGTCGCAACAAAGGGCCAGTTAGCTAGCCTCCCGAAGTCGCAAGTGCATTCCGCAGATGTCACCAAACACATGCTTCTCCTCGATTCCCTTGTTCTTAATAATTGTACCGATTGTTTGCTTGTACAGGGCCCCTGCCTTTGCAAAACTCAAATGTTTTTACCTAGATCCGCAGTGCTGATGATTTTCCCTTTATTGCCGAGAAATAGATTTTATCCTTTATGCGGAGATATCAATGCCAGCCTCGTCGAACATGAATGGCGCGCAGACACACAAACATAAAAAATGGCAAATTGAGAGTTCACTGACTTGGCTAGGGTTCACTCTATTTCGTGCTACAGCATTTAAGTTGCCAATGACAGCTTTTTCTAATTGAAATAAAACATCTCAGTCATAAAAAGTGAAAGCCGTTTACAACTCCCTGTAACGCCGAATTGGAGCGCAGCTTTTGAGGAGGAGGAGGGAAGGGCAATTAGGGGAGGGTATACCCCTCCTCCTCCTCCTCCCCTCATTCTTCAATCTCCTCCCGGGGGGAGGGGGGGTCACGTGACCTCGGGGGAAGGGGGGTCGTGATCTGTGACCTCGGGGGGGAGGGGGGTCACGTGACCCCTCAGGTCACGTCACCCCCCCGGGGTCACGTGACCTCGGGGAGGAGGGGTCACGTGACCTCAGGGGGAGGGGGTCACGTGACCCCCTCCCCCTCCTCCCCCAGGTCACGTGACCCCCTCCCCCGCCAGGTCACGTGACCCTCCTCCCCCAGGTCACGTAACCCCCCCCCCCCCCGAGGTCACGTGACCCCGGGGGGGGGGGGGGCTCGCGCGGTGCATTATTGGATTATTTCCCATAATGCACCGCGCGGTTACGCCGACGCCGACGGCGACGCCGACGCCGCTCAAGCCGGAAACGGGCGCCTAAGAGCTGCGCTCTAAAAATTGGTGCCACAAAAAATTAATCGCAAGTTTGTAAGTGCCGCTCTGGACCTAATTTTCCTCCAAATCTGGTCCGCTGGAGCCAACACTAATCTGTTATACCCATGACATGTCCATTGAAACCAAACTTTGTTGCATTTAAAATTTATGTGGACCCGAAAAAAATCCATAATATGGTTTGTCATACCCAGATTCATACTAATGAGTATTGGCTTTAATTGGTAAACATTTTAGAAATAATACCTACCTCTCGTGCCCGTGCAAGCGCTGGGTACCGATCCACGCGTCACCACAGCCACTGTCAAATTTTCTTTATTTAGCCATGCCCTCCTAGTTTTGTAGATTCTGTTCATTGCATCTTGTACTTTTTTCTGATCCCATACTGTCTTCTTCATCTCCTTCTTCATGAGGTCCACCTGTCTCTGAACTGCTCCCTCGTCCCTCCAGTGCCACAGCTTGCAGCTGGAAACATCTGAAATTGAGAAACCATTGACTAAAGCAGGACCACCTGGTTCAGGTTTTACTCTTTCCATTAGAGGATGAGCTTCCCGAGCAGGAAACATGCATAAGTTTGTCCCACCTCCTCTCTTTGCCACGCTTGCTTGGGGAGGAAGACACGAAAGGAATTTTAAGTAAAATGCTCCATTCCATTAGTAAACAAGACACCCATGCCACCAGTGCACTTTGTAAGCATGACATGAACCTTCTGTCTCTCCGTTGTAGATGGCAACACCCCTAACCCGATGTAATGGGATGTATGCGTGGCTCGCAGTTCGTGCAGAAGAACGTTTTCTGGCTTATCCAGCAAAACTTGTGCTTGTACCGGGCTACCGTCGTGCAGTTTCCTTTATGCAATACTCTGTCATGCAACAGTTCTGCCAAACCTGACAAACATCTCTTTTATTGCATTTTTTTCTTTAATTTTCTACTGTTGTGACTGGGTGCCAGAATACGTTCTTGAGCTTTCTTTTATGGAGGCTGGAGATTACACTCGTATTGACAAAAAAAAAATCAAGAGTGCAGCAAATGTTACATATGCTACGTACATAAATTAGTTAAATGCCTCCTCAGGTTCAATTTCTTTCCATGGTTGTTATGAACACATCTGGTACAGCTCGCAGAAGGCAAATTCAGGCAGTTTCCTGGCAGCCCCCTGACTAAACCCTTCTCTGAAGCAAACCTTTAACCTAAATTTTGAGTAAGTGTGGAGGCTTTGCTACGCAAGGCTTTATAGAAACAAAATCTAAAAGGACTGACAAGTTATGAACTTACATTTCTTATTGCATTCTTTGGCCTGCACTGCTGGTTGCAAGGAAGTGCAGCTCTTCGCTCTCGGTGAGCCTTAGCTTGAGTTTTTCTGGCGTCCACTTCGTTCGCAGCGGCTGCCATTTTTTTCCTTATGTTTCTGGCCCGGTACTTGATATTTGCATGCCAGGAAGCCTAAAATATAGCATAAGCATACATTTTTGGCTGATAGTTGCATCATTGAAGATATTGCCGTCAGAATCTGGCAAGAGCAAACAATTCATGTTTGACACCAGTGTATAATCTGATGAATTTGTTGTACGTGTTTGCCATGAAGGGCAAAGGCACCACAGTTGATTGGCTGCAATTAAATTATCCAAGTGGGAAACAAATACTCACACAGTGTGTTCGTGACTTGTCCTTGAGCTGTGGGTATCTGCTTACTAGGTCTTTGGCGGCTGCGAGATAGTGCTCGCAAGGATACCTAGGACAAATTTCAAAAGTCAGTCACTTGTCCGGTCGGTTACTGAGAAGTGAAACTTTAAGAACTGGCGTTATTTAGCTCATAGTTTAGTTCCATTTTATAGTCGCTAGAGGATTTTTATCTTTCCCAGTAGAATTTCTGAGTCCCATCAGCACTGCAAGACCTGTAATCTATGCACATAATCAAAATTTCCCGTCCTAACATTGTGCTTTCAGGCAGTCTAAAAAAACTACCAGCACAAGCGCGCAATTTGCAGAGAAACAAAAAAAAAAAAAACTGAAGTATGAGGGAGACAAAAACTTACCTTGATCCTATGGATGAAATCAGAGTACACAGAATGTGAGGAGTGTGCGGTAAGCTTTGCTGCACTCATAGATGGTTTTCTACACTTTTTGTTTCCCACCTCGCACTTTACACATTGTATGTACTCCAACTTAATCCGTAGGATCAAAGGAAGTTTATTCTTTTCTGCTTGAAAATGCAACTAATTTCCTAGTGTAGATTTATGTGTGTCTTTATGTTTCTCTTGGCGGGGAAACAGAGCGTTGAGAGTTTTCCCTTTGCCTTTGACTGGAATGACTATGGGGGATAAGTGACCCAGTAGGCTAGTGCACAGTAGCTCGGAGTATGGAGCGAAAGCTTGTGATGCAGAACCCAGTGATCCTGGATCCGATCCCCACCAGTGCCCATCTCAATCTGGATGAGCATTGTACTAATCTGCGGCCGTGATCACTACTGTGTGATACAGATTAAAGACCCAAGGCTAGCAGTTGTAGTGCACTGACTAAATTTCTCATCTACAGTGTAAACCAGTGTCACTGTATGTACACTGGCACACCGACCACACACTGCCTAAGCCCTAATGTCCAATTTGATTTTGAGTTGCGATGACTCCATTATGACAAATATTGATGCACATGACGAGGTGCAGGTCTTGCACATGCCACATCAAGACATTGTGCCAGTCTGCCTGGTGGAAGCCATGAGAAGAAACAGAAAGGACACTATCCGGCGTCAATCTTCTGTAGAACTCTGGCTTGTGCCCGCACACCATTGAGCAAACACAAACACATAAAAGGCGAAGGGTTGAGGCGATCCAGAAGCCTCGTGTACTACAGTGGTGGCTAGAACACGAGCTCACAGCAAGGCAGGATGGTTCCGATTGTGCAAAAGCTCGTACAGCGAATGCATTTAGCAAAGCTATAAGCTCGCACAGCCTCGAGCCTCTCGCCTTGCCTTTGCTGTGATGCTCACTTTTATAACACATTCCATGTTAAAAAATAGATCTGTTCTGGTAGCAACATGTATCAAAGAAAGTTTGTTGGCAGAGCACCTTTGCCAAGCACAGATATTCGAAAACATTCGAAATTACAAGAATGTGCCATTAATGTGTCGTAAAAAAACACAGTTTCATCACCACAAATTAAAATTGAACTAGCAGAACTGACCACAGAAGAAATTGTTATTGTATTCCAGGATACACATTCTACAGAGCAGCATTCGCAGAACACACGTTTTTCGAATCCCAAATCATGTAAGATGTAGTGCCAAACGTGATCACATGGATGACTTTCCTTGGACAGATTTTGCACAAGTGCAGCTCAGGCACTGTGGAGCTTAGAACGTGAGGCATGAGCATACACACATCGCTATGGACTAGCATCAGTATTCACACTGCTATGAACAAGCATCAGTATTCACTGTAACATGAACAATGACTGAAAAGTGTGAAACAAACGCTGCATTGGGTTTGATACTCACATAGTATTGACGCATAGTGCAGAAACAATCTGCGTTACGATCTTGGTCCGCAAAGTTCCAGACACCTGGCCTTCTTTTGTCCCCGCAATCTCAAGACAGATGTTGATCGGGAAGTTGTGAAACTTGTACCCCGAAGGTCCAGGGGTCGGCTCTATGAGTGCAGGGCCGGGATAAGATGCAGTGCTGTCGTAGCTAATCTTGAGACCAGGAACACTGCTGCAGAGAAAAGCATGCCCTGTTTAATTTGTCCACCATCTATCTGATATTCACATGAGATAATAGGTTCGACATAATATAACTGTTAAAAGATACAGCTGAGTCCCACACGCATGTTATGTATGCATCATCATCGTCATTATCATTATCAACCTGTTTTATGTCCACTGCAGGACGAAGGCCTTCCCTGCAGAACTCCAACTACATGGATCCTGCGCGGCCCTAATCCATTCTTTCCCTCCAAATTTCCTTATTTCATCAGTCCATCTAGTTTTTGGCCTGGCTTTGCTTCTGGTCCCGTCTCCTGATACCCATTCTGTCGTTCGAGTAGTCCACCTGTTGTCGCTCCTCCACATAACATGTCCGGTCCACCTCCACTTCTTCCTCTTAATTTGAGCTAGGATGTCTTCTACCTGGATTTCTCTAATCCATGATGCTCACTTCCTATCCCTAAGTGTCACCCGTACCATCTTCCTTTTCATTGCTTTTTGTGCTGGCCTAGTTTTCTCTCCAGAAGTTTAGTGAGGCCAATGTTTCAGCCCCGTAAGATAGTACTGGAAGTATGCATTCATTGTATGCTAGTATTTTCAATGACAGCGGTAACCTGCTACTCATTATATCGTAATGCTCCCCCCCCCCCCCCCAAATCCGCTCCACCCCATAGTAATTCTACGCCTGATCTTTCTCGTGATTCTGATTCGCCGTTATAATCTGTCCGAGATAATTATATTCATCCACATGTTTGAGCATTTCATCGCCTAGTCTGAAGGCCTGCCTGACGATTTGACATTACTTCAGATTTCTTCATACTTATCTTTAAATCAACGACAGAGCTCTCGCTTTGCAGATCCTGAATCATTCGTTGCAGGTCCTCCCCAAACTAACTTAGTGAGGACAATGTCATCCGCAAATCTAAGGTTGCTCAAATATTCCCCATGTACTCGTATCCTTAACTTGTCCCAATCAAGTTTTCTAAACACTCTTTTTTGGCAGGCTGTGAATAATTTCGGAGATATTGTGTCACCTTGCCTCACGCCCTTTTCGATAGGGAACTTCTCGGTCTTATCGAGGAGTAGTGTTCCCGTACGCTCGTTATATATTTCAATAGCATTGTGTAAGTATCCTCAACTCGCTGGTGCCTCAATGCTTCTACGACTGCGCCAGTTTCAACTGAATCGAGCGGTTTTTGTAATCTATGAATGCCATGTACACCCGTGAGCGATATGAAGGTGAACAGCCCTCTTCTTATTTTTGGCGCTCCTGCAAGTTTTGAAACAAGCTCTGTTCCAGAAGAGGGCTAGAACGCAAAGTTTAGACCCCAAGCAACAGTACCATTTGAGACGCTGAGAGTTAATATAGCTTTAGAGAGCCGTAAAACAGGCAAGAAACCAGGTAAGGTGTTCACCTTCATATTGCCGGCGGGTGTACAGGAGTTCATTATATTCTGCCGATATTTCAATTAAATGTGGTGCATTGTTGAGTAACCTTTCCGAAAACCAGCCTGTTCCCTTGGTTGATTGAAGTCTAGGGTATCGCTTATGCGGTTAAGGATTACTTTGGTGAACAACTTGTACACTACAGACAGGAGACCTATGGGTATATAGTTCCTTAGATCTTTAACATCTCCCTTCTTGTGGATCCGAATCATGTTTGCATTTTCCAAACTTGCGGCACCTTGGAAGTTCTGAGGCATTCCGGGAACAACGTGCATAACGTATATAAATATAGTCATTTTTTTTTTCTTTCGCTCATAAATTTGAAACTGAAACAGTCCACACACTCACTACAACAAACCCACAGATCAATTGTCTAAGGATTAAATGTGTCGAAATATACCAACATTTGTAAAGGTTGTACAGCCGTAACTTCCAGGAATGGATTTTCGACCAGTCGTAGCACATCACCATCCGCAACGATGGTTGTCTCGTCAATATAATAGAAACTCTTTAAGTATGTTGTCTTTCACCTGCAACCAGATTATAAATATGTGACCTAGCTGAACTCTTCACAAACATCCAAACTTAAATACGACTCAGGTGATCGGCCTTCATTCATTTTTCCCACAAGAAAATGAACCCAACTTCATAGGTATATGGATGCACAGGCCCCAGTCAGTGGCGTAGCCAGGAATTCTTTTCGTGGGGGGGGGGGGGGGGGGGCTGAGGTAGCTGGGACGTTCATAATTTGGGGAGCAAAGAGAAGGGGACGGGGGGGGGGGGGAGGTTGGGTCGTCAAAAAGCATGTGTATATTATAAAATCGGCTAGATTTTTTTTCTTCTTTTTTTTTAGGGGGGGGGGGAGGGTAAAGTTCCATATTCCCCCTCCCTCCCCCCGGTCCCTGGCTACGCCTCTAACCCGAGTTAACTCAATGAACAATTATTTTAAAGTGATTTGGAAAAAAAAGATCAAGCATGCAAGAAAAATACAAAATAATTTCCTTTTTAATTTCAAAACACTTTTTAATTATTAGTTACATTGGTCCTTGGCCAATCCCCTGTTTTTGTATGCAAAAACTTCAAGGAACAACAACTACGAGACTGCAAGGTTTTGAGCAGAAAATAAAAAAAAAAAAGTGGGAGGCAGTAAGAATACAACATGTGAAAAAAAAATGGTATTGTAGGGCAGCAAAAGAGCACGGGCAGTGAAGTCAAGAGTAGGATTGGCAAGAGACCTTAACACAGTATGACTATGCATGTCTTTCCGACTTTTAACAGGAAAAGAACATATGGGGTGAGAGATATCATGCACATAAAAAGTGTACAAAATGCTATTTGATATAAAAAAATTCGGCCACGGCAGATACCACGGAATGAGCGGGGGCACATTCTAAAATAAGATATGCAGCCGGTCGTCAGCATAGGTCATAGCAGAAAATACTGTTCTACGCTATTCAGTGACTAGGAAATTTTCGTAGATCGTTCGCAAGAGGCGTGCTATGCTAGCGGGAGCTCGTGCCGTCACGTTGAACACTGATGGAGCACGGGCCCGATAGGCCCGCAATCCGCAGCTAAACTCGGAGGCGTCACAACGTGATCCGGTTACTGCAACTCGCCACAATCCCTCCCTTCAAAGCCTTCAGAGTGGGGCTTTGGTCCCCCTTGCCCTGAATCATCGACCGGAGCTTCGCCAATTATGTGTAAAGAAAGTACAGACCTGTATCAGGATTGTGGGGGTACACGGTTGCCCGGTACCCAAAATACCGCGGCTATCATTCGGCCGCAAGGTGGCGGCAAGCAGCCCGCCACGCGCGCCTCGTGCCGCTTGCCTAGATAAGGCGAGGCAGAAGCGGCGCGGGGGGAGTCGGCCGATTACCGCCGAGAGGTGACAACGATGTTGGTATTGTGATCGTCTAGTGCATGTTAAATTAAATGTAGTTTCTTGTTGAAACCATTGGCTCCGTGTTATTCCTCCGGCTCGGGTATGCAGAAAGGCAAACCGACCACAGGATGGCGTCGACGAGGTCTTAAAAAAGGGGCTGGTAAGAAGTGCCGCCCTCACATAAGACGCCGTTTTCTCGCCGTCCACAACGAACCTTTTACAGGACTCCTTGTATTTGACTACACAGGTGACACTCAAGCTCTTCCGGGGCACGGGTAAGAATGGTGAAGTGTGCAATAGCAACTAGCGGGCAAATTCAATGCGGTTTCGCTCGAACAAGCCCACGGCGCATGCGCGCGCACGCGCTCCCCGAAAAAAAAAAACACAAAAAAACAACAACAGATTTTTTGTTTTCCTTTTCTATGGATTCGTTCCTCCCTTCCCTTCCTCCCCTTACACTCTGAAGTAATAATCTACGAGCGCTATGAGGAGTTCCATTTTCGAGAGTGCCGTTCCGTGGCTCCGTGCACAACAATTTGGTTGAAATTACATTCGTGGTGACGTGTGTTAACAGTGCAGTTCGGTAGTAATACGGTAATACCATGGAGGGGAGTTCCTTCTACTATTGCCCACGCTGCACGTTTTTTTATCCAAAACTGACTCTGGTGGTTTCTCATCTTGGCCTCGTACACGGTGGTGAGCAGAACTTCTCAGTCACATGCGCCATCGACAGTTGCAACAAGTCATACATAAACGTCCAGTCTTTAAGAAAACATCTATATGAGAGGTACAAGGATGTCGTTTCCCTAAGTAAACCTCCACTGAGCCCCATGGAGTGCAAAGCTACGTCGCAGGATGACGCGTTTCTACAAGAGGAAAGTCATGACGAACCATCATCCATTAGCAAGCATCAAACATTTCATGAGTTCCTTACTACCATCACCGAGACCGTCTGCATGATTTTTTTTTTTAAGCTGACGAAGAAGCACAAGGTGCCGCAGAGTGCAGCAGACACTGTGTTTTCGGATATGAAGTTCATGCTGCAGGCTCTATTAGACCGATTTGCTGAACAGGTTAAGCAGGCCTTGCCATTCAGTTTGGATCCACTGCCCAGAGATCTGGCACCACTGCTTGACTGCAGCTTTGTTGACCAGATTTTTAGCTGTGTGAAGTCAAAAAATGCACGACAGCAGTTTGCAAAAAATGCATTTCCCTTCGCCTTCGCAAGTTCAGAAGAAATGGCACTTGGAGATGACAGGGACACTTTTCAAAGCGTGTTGATCAAAAAAGTGTTAAGCAATCTGCTCCAGTTGAAGACGAAACCAGGACTCTTTATTGACGTGCATAACCCCAACGTGACGGACGCAGGATACAAGTGTTAGAGATTTCAGGGATGGAACCGTGTACGAGGGGTTACAAGATGTTGTCACAGACGCGTCCGTAGTGACGCTGTTTTTGATATTGTATTCAGACGAGGTCGAAATAGCCAATCCTTTAGGTGCAAAACGTGGACTCCACAAGCTCACAACAGTGTACTTCATATTGTTGAATACGCACCCACGCTACAGGTTCAAGTTGAAGTCCGTCTACTTGGTAGTTCTGGCAAAGTTCAAAGACGAAGTAAAGCACGGGCTTTCTGCCATCTTGAAACCAGTCCTCGATGAGTTGGAGGAAATCGGCTGCCAAGGCCTTACTGTCACGGTAGATGGCGTCCCAGAAACCATGAAGGTTCTTCTGGTGGCAGTCTGTGGCGACAACTTGTCCCAGCACAAGTTGGGAGGGTTTCCGGCAAGCTTCTCTCAGGGGAATGTATATCGCTACTGCACAGCAACAACTGCCAACCTCCATGCAGTGACAAGTGAAGAGCAGTGCCAGATCAGGACGAGGGCTGACCAGAGCAGTCACCTAGCCGCAGCTGAAGCAAACCCGCAAGAAGGTCGCAAGCTGCATGGCGTTGGCGTTGTGGGCCCATCTCCGAGGGCGCAATTCAAGGGGGGGGGGGGGGGGCGAGCCTTAAAGGCACAGCGGCCCAAAAACGGTGCCTGTTCAGGCTGTTTCCCCTGATATTCGGTACATCTGTCCAGGAAGAAAACAAGCACTGTCTGAAAATATTCCTGAGGACTGGGTTGCATACCTTGAAGTGCTAGTGAAAGACTTTGTTGAAGCATTCACGGCAATGTACCCTACAGCTAAAGTCCTGACAAAGATGCACTACATGGTGCACTACGCAAGACTGACTGCGGCCCTTGGACCTCTGCGCCAGTACTGGTGTCTTCGTTTCAAGGCGAAACACCAGTACTTCAAGTCCATGGCGTCAAAAGTAAAAAAAAATTCATCAACATTTGCAAAACCCTTGCGACTCTGCACCATCTTCTGCAGAGCTACGAAATGAACTATCTCAAGTTCCCCCTATGCCCGAGCTGTTGACAGAGATAGCTTGCCAGCTGCTGCCCGAAGCTTGGAGTGCAAAGTGGATCTCTCGGAAGCAAAAAACGCGTTTCTAGACGCCGGAGACTACAGGGTAGAAGACATTCACGTGGTAGGTACCGAAGACGTTCCCCAGTTTGCACAGGTACGGAACATTTATGTCTCAAAGAACGATGTTTTCCTACTGCTTGAGAGACTTGCTACAAACTGTTTTCACCAACACATTTGTGCCTATGAGCCTTGAGGTGACCAAAACAGGGGTGCTTCAACTTTCGAAACGTGGTCCTGAACTGGAGGCCTCACTTGGACCTGTACAATAGTGGACATGTGTGTCTTCGTCATGACGTATTACTTAAACAGCCAGTGCCCATTCAGAGCCTGTAAATATGCTTATCGTATTAGTTAGTGTTACATGGCAATAGAAATGGTTTCTTTCGAGGTATGCTGTCCAGATTTGAAATGAGACGAGCCCTGCAGTATAAACAATTGTGTTAACCTCCGGTGGGAAACTCCCTTGGCCTACAGTGCCTGTACAATTTGCTGATCAAGTGGGTTAATAGTTCTGTAATCAGCAGCCGCACACTGTCGCCGCGAAGCGTCGTGAACGCAGGCGGGGGCCTGGCTTAAGACGCTCCTCATTGATACACGCGCCGTCCGAAAAGGGTGACCCAAAATGGCGTGAGCACTCCGCGTGGTGCGTATGGCCATTTCCGGTCGAGGTGCACGACGTAGTGCGTATAGCTTTATTCTTCTCAAGAAGCGGCTGCGACCGGCCAACTCGACAACCTCCACAGGAAATTCGATTAATGTGCGGGGCAGACATGTGGGAGTTTCTCGTACGACCGCTTGAACGTACGACTGGTTGAACGAACATTCACGCTGAGATGTTGTCTGTCGTGCGACCGTCCCAAAACTCTGAGCACATATCAAATATGCTCGATGAAATGTCCGAAACTGAGCCAGTGAAGGCGAATATTATATCCCGAGACAGAGAAATACTGAAAAACACGGACATGATCCCAGATATGTGTGTACGTTCGTCCTGTCCGGCCTCAGTCGTGGTGTTTAATGCTTCATACTTCACTGCACTTGAAAGCAAACAAATTGGGCATGACAGGCGTGCGAGTTCGGCGGAACCGAGGAGGCCCATACAACCTACGCAGAACTGACCGATCACACCTTTAATGAGCGCACGCTCTTTACTGAACCGCACAATAAAAGACGACAAGGGTATCCTTACCTCGTTCCGGCGAACATTCAAGTCAACTCACGCCCGTGCGTAGCTTCGTGTGCATTTCTAGAGATTTGGTTAAATTCCTCGAGCACAACGCCAGCTGTCTACTGCTGTACAAGGTAAACCCGCGACGGAAGCAAAAAGGACAACCGCGATACTTTTTATCTGTCTCGGGTTTTAGTAGGTGCCTACCAAGGTTGCCTGTACTCTTTGGCAATGTTTGTTTTCTGCCAGTTCAGGCGAACTGAGCCACACGTCTGTTTCGACCCGTTCAAATTTGAATAAATGGTAACCAAAGCAAAAAGAAAACAAGTTTCACGTACTTCTTGTGATTTTTGGAGTGACTTTTACTATTGAACGACTGGCACGCACTTGAATGTTCAATTCAGAATTTTATAAAACGTGACTAGCACATCCTTGTCAAATGCCAATAGGGTGGTAAAGCTCAATGGCTCGAGCCCAGTTGGTAGTTAAGTAAGCCTGTAGGGTAGTTACAGCCGTCAAAACGCATGATGACCAGGGGGGGGGGGGGGGGCGCTCACTTTTTCTTAGAGTGTAGTCATTTACACAGTACTTACAGTCAGGCCGAGTGGAGCCCGAATTTTGTGGTGCATCTTGACAGCTGCTAATTGTCATTCTGAACAGTGAATTGTTTATATCTTTAATAATAATTGTGCCCCTCTGTATCTCGAAAGCCACATATTGTCATTTCTAAGGGTGGGTGGGATCTTTTCTTAGAGAATATTGAAAGCTTGATTTAGTTCAGAAGTGTGCAAGACAATTTCACAGCATTTTCTTGTTTGTAATGTTGCTTTTGAAGCTTTATCTCATTAAATATTGGTACACTAAATGCACCACCGAAAGGCAGCTTTGTAGACAGGTCCCTTACCTCATCGATTTGATTTTTTCTGAAATTTATGTTACAGAATATTATGTAGGTTGCAGCCTAGTTTGGGATACCAGTGCATTCTAGTGTAATGAAGTACAGTTTGGCTTTGTGTTGGCTTTTGGACAAGTGCAATTCCTAAGCTGTACCAGAGTCCTGGCCATACATTCCCCCTTACATTAATGCTTTTCAGATTCCAGATGCCACTACGTTTATGTTTGTCTGTTCTTCAGATGCGGCCACGGGCCTCTGGTTTATTTATATTGTGACAAGTTTTAGTCAACTTCTCAGGTTTTTGAACTTAATAAATACCATTGTTTGAATCTTTCTGTGCAGAGCTGTATCACTTGTGTTCGTATCATTCCAGGCATTACAGTATTATTGTAATGTTGGAAGTTCTGAGTGACTCAGTTATAAAAGTAAAGTCCAAGCGTACGCTCAAGATACATTATTCTGGAATAGTTACTAAAATGGGGAAAAGTACATTGCCTGCATGTAAAAATATTGTTAACATTTTTCCACTGGAAACAACCTATATTTAGGCAGTATAATAGTGATGGGCAAAGGCTGCGAGCCACTAGTTCATATGTGCCAATTTTGTTTTATTTTGTCTTTGTATTCTTCGGTGTCATTATTTTAATTATTCCCAAAACGTTTGCAAAGGAACCGGTGGAGTAACAATGTGAATATGTAGCTCTAATAAATCGTAATGTGGGCATAAAAGAAAGGAAAAAACACGAGGCTGGAAAATTGGTAAAACTCTCCAAAAAGCATACTCAAGCAACAAAAAATTGCTTCTTGTCAATTGGCTTAACATTAACCATTTTATCAATTTGATTTTGCTAAAAGTTGAGAACCGAGCAGCTGAAGACATACAGTGACCTGTAACATGGCAACATCACCCTTCAGGTGCACGCAGGGTGCAGCAAGCTAGCAATTGCGTCGCGTTTAGCTTTTGCGGCGGAAGGCGCTCTTGTCACGTCTGGTTCACTAAGCACCAGGCGTTCCTCTGCGCGAAGGACAAATGGCTGCGCAGATGTGAGAATGACGTTGTGAACAACGCACGTCGCCATCAGAAACATGAAAAAAAAAACATGTTCAGGTTGTCCATGTCCATGTGTTTGAGGTGTCGAAACTTTCCTTTCAATTGGGCAAAGGCCTGCTCTACCACTGATCGCGAGTCACCTAAGGTTGTATTGAAATGACTTTGTCTCCTCGTCGGATGCCCATTGTCCTTGTAAGGACGCATCAGGTTGACCTTCAGGGGATAAGCAGAGTCGTCAAGGATGTGGAAGTCCTCGGGAAGGACGTAAGAATGTCATCCAAGCCAGAATTGGTGAGGATACGTGCATCGTTAGGTCAGGCCCGGGGACCCCACATGCACGCGTGTGAACACCATGCTGATGTCACAGCAGCCTTGCAGCACGATGGAGTGGAACTTCTTCCTGTTGTAGAAGGCGGACTGCTCTTCTTTGGAAGCCTTAATATACACATGGCAGCCGTCCACGGCACCCACAACGCCCGGGAGCCTCCACCTGCGTTCGAAGTGGCTGGCCATCTGGCCAAGCTCCGTGGGCCACTGTATTAAAGAGTAGTAGTAGATTGTGGTTTTATGGCGCAAAAGCAACTAAGGCTATGATGCGCCAAGAAATGAGACTATTGCATAAGAGGATTTAGGGGAAGAAAGAGCTTTAGTAGCTGGTAATTTATGAATTTATGAACATGAAAAATGTATAACATATGGGCGGGAACTTACATTATGAATAAAACTACAATTTGTGTAAAAGATCAATACTTTCTAAAAACTTAAAAACCTGGGTGGGTGGGAGTAGTGGCTCGTTTCCGAGTAACACACATAGGTGTAAAGGGACATGCTCTTTGTTCAACTGGGAGAAGTAGTAGAGGCGTTTTTCATCGTAAGCAGGACATATGAGAAGGATATGCAAGACACTTAACGGTTCCTGACAATGTTGACATTCAGGAAGGTCCTCCCCACGTAAGAGATGTCCATGCGTGAGCCGCGTGTGTCCAATGCGTAGTCGACAAAGGACTACCTCATAGAACCTGTCTCTGTGCCTAGCACTCTGCCACTCACTAAGAAAGGGCTTGATCATGTGCAGTTTGTTAGACACCTGCAGGCTCCATTCTGCTTGCCACTGAGCTTTTACATGGTATTTGATTAAGGCACAGTAATCTCTGTAGGGGATACCACTGATGTCTACAGCACGGTTGCCAGAAGTGCCCGCAGCACGATCTACCTCTTCATTCCCTGGGATTCTGACATGGCTCGGTACCCAGCAGAATAGAACATTACATCCTTTCCTGGTTGCTGCAACTATTTTGTTGCGTAGTAAAATAACGAGGGCATTCTTTGGGGTTTCAAGTGACGCCAGAGCCCGTAAAGCACTCAGCGAGTCTGTATATATAACTGACAGGGAGTTGCATGTTTGGATAATATGATCTACTGCAAGCAGAAGGCCATTGTGATGATATAAGTGAAGAAGACGACGCTCTCAGTGATGTGAACTCGGTGGCGATGTGGATTGATCAGAAAGATGAAGACGGCGCGGAAAAACTGAACGTCGTGAGAAGGTGAATGAAAAAGAAGTGGAAGTGGACGCGCGTGGAAGAAAGGACAGACGCTCGAGAAAGGCTGAAAAAGCGAGGTCGGAACTGAAGGCGGCGGCGTCACCGGCGATTCCGGCGGCCGAGGAACCTTTCTGGACGGGTGTCTCAAGGCCCGTGGGGATAACTCCGAAGCCATCGTTGGAAGCGCCTACGACGACAGGCCCAGACGTCAAGTAGATCCAAAGGCCACCGAAACAAGACAAGGCGTGAGTGTGATGATCATGGAGTAATCCGGAACCCTTCCCGTCAGACTGAACTTAACACTGTACATAGTCTGTGGCCTTGATAACGATTCTTTTTGCTTGCCACTTTCTGGTTTACTGTAAATAATATCTCATCTTACATTCACCGCTCCGGAATTCCGTGTCCTAATTTTCCTTTTCCATCACAATCTGGCGTCCGCGACAGGACTCTCTCTCCCTAACATCTTATAGAGAGACGAATTCCGGGACGGTGGTGTAAGTAAGATAAGAATATGAATACTGATAAATTAGTAGCAGTCGGGAAGGAGCTGGGATACGCGGGTGGGGAACTCCGCGAATGGGTAGAAAAGGAAATCGCGAGGCAAAAAGAAGAAAGAGCCAGATCGAGGGAAGACGCACGAGAGGCAGCTAGGGAGGCGCAAGAGACCGCTGACAGAGAAGCTCGCAGATTCCAACAAGAACAGGAAGTACTGCTGCTGCGTCTTCAGTTGCGTGAAAACAACAGTTCAGTGCGAGATGAGAACCCGCATGGTAATGGTAGTGGAGAAGATCCAGGGAGGCAAGCGTGTTATCGTAGCCCTCATAAATTAATCCCACCATTTAACGACAAAAGAGATGACCTCGATGCTTATATCCCACGCTTCGAACGGGTGGCGACCAGTCAGAACTGACCCAGAGAAAAATGGGCAATGTCTTTAAGTCTCTGTCTTACCGGTGAGGCCTTAACGGTCATTGGCAGGATGACCCCTGAAGAGTCTGTGGACTATGCAAAAGTAAAGCTTAGTCTGCTTCAGCGATTCCGATACACTACAGAGGGTTATCGAAAAAAGTTTCGGCAGAGCAAGCCAGAAGAAGCAGAGACCGGGAGACAATTCGCAGCTAGGCTCCTCGGATATTTTGATCGATGGTTGGAGACGGGCGAGATCAATAAGACATTCGAAGCTCTGAGAGATCTCATAGTCGCCGAGCAGTTTTTAAAAAGGGTGCAGCACAAAACTATCGATCTTTTTAAAAGAAAGGAACTGCAAGACTCTCGAGATTTTGGCGGCAACTGCGGACCGCTTTCTAGAAGCGCAAGGCCAAACGAACTTGAGTAAACCAAGAGAAGAGAACCTAGGCCACAAGGGTGAAGGCCGAAGCAAAGAGGGCAGTCGACAGCCAGTTCCTACCAAGGGAGTGACTCGATGTTTCCTTTGCAACAAGCCTGGTCACAGAGCGGCTGAATGTTGGACCAGTTCCAAGGCTCAACGCGGCTCTACGTGCTGGAGGTGCGGTAGAATTGGGCACAAGGCAGAAGCCTGTAACTGGAAGCCAGAAGGAAAAAATGACAAGACTCCCCAGGCATCTTGCATGTTAGCAACTGTTGACAATGCAGAGGCCGAAGAGACATATGTTTTACTGAAAAACGGGGAACAGATACCGATAGTAAATGCCGCACTTGGAAACGCTCCGCAGTTTCTGGTTGATAATATGCCAGTGGTGAAGGGAGAAGTGGGTGATCGACCAGTCACCGTACTCAGAGACAGTGGGTGCAACACAGTTGTAGTAAAGAGAGATCTAGTTCCAGATCATAAGTTAACTGGTGTTTCCAGTCCGGTGTTCCTTCTTGATAGGACCGTCAAGTACCTGCCAGAGGCAGAGATTGATGTGAGAACTCCATGTTTTACGGGAAGACTAACAGCCAAGTGCATGGATAGCCAGCTGTACGATTTGGTGTTAGGAAATGTTGAGGGAGTAAGAAGGATAGATGATCCCGATGAAGAATGGAAAGACGAGAGAAGGCTACATGAGCCTCAAGAGAACGAAGTGAAGCAGATGTTTAGGGGAACGGTAGTAGAAAGTGAGACTACCGGAGAACTCGTAGTAAACGAGAAAGGAAATGAAGAAGAGCGCGAGATTACTTCTGCGGGAGCGATGGAGAAAGTGACCGGCAAGGGTACAAAATCCCAGCTACCAGTTATAACACTGGAACCGACTGAGATTGACCGGAACAAGTTGAAAGTGTCTCAGGGTAATGACGAAACATTGAAGAAATGCTTTGCGTCCGTTGGCAGAAAGTTCATCTCAGGAAAATCGCACGAATCAGAATTCGTGTTGTGTAAAGAAATCCTCTACAGGAGGTACAAGACACCGTCACGCAAGCAATGGGAGCAACTGGTTGTTCCAAAGGACTTCCGAACCTTCGTACTGAAATTGGCGCACGAGGGAATTATGGCCGGACACCAAGGGACAAAGAAAACCACCGATCGTATCCAGGAAGAGTTCTACTGGCCAGGAATCGCAATGGATGTCAAGGGATTCGTGAAGTCGTGCCACATATGCCAGAGGACCATTCCTAAACACATGGTGGCGAGGGCGCCCCTCGGAGCCATGCCGATCATCGATACCCCATTCGAGAGAGTCGGCATAGACATCGTCGGACCTATCACCCCACGTTCAGAGATGGGGAACAAATATATATTGACAATGGTTGACTTCGCGACCAGGTACCCAGATGCTATCGCCCTGAAAAGCATAGACACGGTAGCGGTGGCGGAGGGCCTACTGGAAATGTTCTCCAGAGTGGGGCCTGCCACTGAGAAATCGTCAGTGATCGTGGATCATGCTTTACGTCTGCTCTCATGAAAGAAATCAGTCGCCTATTGTCACTCAGGATGCTGAAGACAACCTCATACCATCCAATGTGTAATGGGCTGGTTGAACGATTTAATGGTACATTAAAACAAATGATCGAGAGAATGTGCCAGGAGAAACCACGATGCTGGGATCGGTATCTCACCCCTTTGCTTTTTGCATATAGGGAAGTGCCACAGAGTAGCCTCGGGTTTTCCCCGTTCGACCTCCTTTATGGCAGGTATGTTCGCGGGCCCATGGCCGTTCTAAGGGAACTCTGGACCAACGAGACCATCGACCCTGAGACGAAGACGACGTACGGGTACATGGTTGATCTCCGCAAGAGACTGGAGGAAACGTGTAAGGCCGCCCACGAGGAACTACGGAAGGCCCAATTGACACAAAA
Source organism: Ixodes persulcatus (assembly GCA_013358835.2). Classification (NCBI taxonomy): domain Eukaryota; kingdom Metazoa; phylum Arthropoda; class Arachnida; order Ixodida; family Ixodidae; genus Ixodes; species Ixodes persulcatus. The sequence continues at coordinate 210,821 of JABSTQ010009847.1, forward strand.
GGGACACTACGATAAGAAGAGTCGAACACGTCTTCTACGAGAGGGAGACCGAGTACTGATCTTGTTACCGACAGACAGGAACAAGCTAATTCTACAGTGGAAGGGTCCATTCCGTGTGGTGGAGAAGAGGAACGACGTGGATTATGTGATAGACCTCGGTGGAAAAACGACGCTGTTCCACATTAACATGCTGAAGAAGTACGAGGAAAGAGAAGTTCTTGGAGCGCCCGACCAAGTCATGGCTGGTATTGCTGTAGAAGAGGAGACTGAAGAACAAGAGATTCCGCATGTCTGTCTTCACCAGATGGAAGACCACAAAGATGTGCAGATCTCCGAAGGGCTAACTGAGTGTCAAGCCAAGGATACCAAGGAACTGCTGGAGGCGTTTCAGGACGTCTTTTCAGACCTTCCAGGCCGAACCAGCCTCGTAGAATGCCAGTTAAAACTGACAACGGATGTACCAATCCAAGTAAGGCACTACCCTATCCCCTTTGCGCTACAAGACACGGTAGAAAGGGAGATAGAAGGCATGTTGCACCAAGGCGTGATCGAGAAATGCGATTCGGCCTACAACTCTCCAGTAGTGGTAGTGAAAAAGAAAGATAAAACCACGCGATTGTGCGTGGATTTCCGCCAACTAAATAAGGTGCTGATACCCGACCGCGAACCCATCCCGCGGGTCGACATGATGTTCGCTCAGCTCAGCACTAAGAGATACTTCTCTAAATTTGACTTCGCTAAGGGTTACTGGCAAGTACCAATGAGCCAGGGATCGGAGGATGCGACCGCTTTTTCTACAATTTCCGGATTATATCGCTTCAAATTTATGCCCTTTGGCATAAAAACAGCCCCAGCGATCTTCACGAGATTAATGAGGACAGTCCTAGAGGGTGTGCCAAACGTCCATCACTATTTTGATGATGTCCTCATCTCAACCGACACTTGGGAGGAGCACCTGAGGGCAATGAGTAAATTCCTGACTAAGGTGAGGGAAGCGGGGCTCACCATCAAGCCAAAGAAGACGGAGATTGGCTTCTCCAAAATAACATTTCTTGGTCACAAAGTCGGACAGGGGACTTTAGAGCCCCTAACAGAGACCCTAGATAAAATCCAAGGTGCCAAAAGACCGCAAACAAAAACAGAAGTCCGATCCTTTCTGGGACTCACCGGATATTACCGGGAATTCATTCCCAGTTACGCCGAGAAAGCACTACCTCTGACAGAACTGACGAAGAAGAGAGCGGCCAACAAGGTCGTCTGGGAAGAAAGACATGCGAAAGCGTTCGAAGAACTGAAGAAATTCCTCTCCAGCAAGCCGATTCTGAAGTCTCCAGATCTCTCGAAGGCGTTTATTTTAAGAACAGACGCATCCGAAAGGTGTCTGGGTGCCGTGCTGATGCAAGAGCACGATCGGGTTCTGCATCCTGTTGCTTATGCAAGCCGGCAGTTGTTACCACGAGAGGTTGCCTATTCCACTATTGAGCGTGAATGTCTAGCTCTCGTGAGGGCAGTGCAAAAGTTCCACATATTTTTGCTGGGCAAACGATTCACTGTTCAGAGTGACCACCAACCGCTAGAGTATATTCACTCTGCGAAGCAACTGAACAGTCGAGTGTTGAGGTGGAGTTCATTACTCGCCGAGTACGATTTTAATGTAACTTACATTAAGGGCAGCCAGAACTTTGGGGCCGATTATTTAAGTCGCCTGTAAGGCGCCCATGAAAATTAATTTTGGCGAATCTGGTTTACCTACTCATAAAGTCCTTTTCGTTTTGTCGGGTTCGCTGTTAACAATTGTTTTTGAGACATATTTTATCTGTTCCGATATTATTCTGTGTAAACAATTGTCTTAAGAGGGGGGTAATTGTGATGATATAAGTGAAGAAGACGACGCTCTCAGTGATGTGAACTCGGTGGCGATGTGGATTGATCAGAAAGATGAAGACGGCGCGGGAAAACTGAACGTCGTGAGAAGGTGAATGAAAAAGAAGTGGAAGTGGACGCGCGTGGAAGAAAGGACTGACGCTCGAGAAAGGCTGAAAAAGCGAGGTCGGAACTGAAGGCGGCGGCGTCACCGGCGATTCCGGCGGCCGAGGAACCTTTCTGGACGGGTGTCTCAAGGCCCGTGGGGATAACTCCGAAGCCATCGTTGGAAGCGCCTACGACGACAGGCCCAGACGTCAAGTAGATCCAAAGGACACCGAAACAAGACAAGGCGTGAGTGTGATGATCATGGAGTAATCCGGAACCCTTCCTGTCAGACTGAACTTAACACTGTACATAGTCTGTGGCCTTGATAACGATTCTTTTTGCAGCCACTTTCTGGTTTACTGTAAATAATATCTCATCTTACATTCACCGCTCCGGAATTCCGTGTCCTAATTTTCCTTTTCCATCACAGCCATGCAGTTCAGCAGTGAAAACAGTAGCGGACGAATTTAGCCTACAAACTCTTCTTACTGAAGGGCCAATCATGGCACAGCCAACAAATGATTCAGTTTTTGTACCGTCTGTGTAGTAGTGGGAATGAGAATCATGTTCCTTGTGGAGTTCGAAAAATTCTTGTCGGATGACCTCGGTTGGGGTATCCTTCTTATTGAACTTTATTAATGAAAAATCACAACGTATGCAGTTAAAATCCCATGGTGCCACCGTCCTTCCAACTGTAGCAACCAGGAGCTTACTGTCTATCCCAACAGACTCTGCAAAATTACGGTTTCTCATCACAAATGGAGGGATAATGCTAGCCTTGTTTTCGAATGTCCTCTGATATTTAGTGCCCTCCACAGCCTCCCGGGCTGGATGCTGTGCGACTGATCGTATCCTTAACGAATACATAAATCCCAGGGAGGATCGCCGTCTGTCAAGGGACATCTCGTTTCCCTCAGCATAGAGACTGAGCACAGGCGACGTTCTGAAGGCTCCAGTTGCTAAACGAAGTCCCTGATGATGGATGGGGTCCAGTGCCTTAAGAGCCGATTGCCTAGCAGATCCATACACAAAGCTACCATAGTCCAGGCGTGAGCGAATTACAGAGCGATAAATTTGCCAAAGACATTTACGATCAGAGCCCCATGTCTTGTGGGACAGAACTTTAAGGAGGTTCAGTGATTTGTGGCATTTTATCTTCAAGTTTTTTATGTGAGATGTGAAGGACAATTGACGGTCAAAAATAAGGCCCAAAGACTTATGCTCCTTTTTTACAGGGATGGGAATCTGGTGCATTCGTAAGGTAGGCTCTTCGGAGATTCCCCTTCTTCGAGAGTAGCAGACGGACATTGTCTTATCAGGAGAAAACCTAAAACCATTTTCGTCCGCCCACTTCAGGAGGTTGTTGATTACAACTTGAAGTCTACGTTCACAAATGGAAAGATTGCATGATGAGACGGAGATCTGGAGATCGTCTACATAAAGAGAATATTGCACTGATGGAGGTATAGATCGGGCTATTGAGTTCATCTTGACTATAAAGAGAGTAACACTCAAGACACCGCCTTGTGGAACTCCAGTCTCCTGAACAAATTCTCTGGAGAGAGCAGTACCCAACTTGACAAAAAAGGTTCGCTCAGAAAGATAGCTCTTTATGATACAAAGCAACCTCCCGCGTACCCCTACTTCATACAGGTCACGAAGAATTCCATAGCGCCATGCTGTATCGTACGCCTTCTCCAAGTCGAAAAACACTGCTACGCAGTGTTGTTTTTAACAAAAGCCTCACGTATAGTAGTTTCAAGACGCACCAAGTGGTCAGCTGTGGAATGGTAGGAACGGAACCCACATTGATTTTTATCTAAAATGTTTTGTTTTTCTAGAAAGTACATGAGCCTTTTATTAATGATGCGTTCAAATGTCTTGCTTAGGCAACTGGTGAGGGCAATTGGGCGGTAGCTAGATGCGGAGGAAGCGTCCTTCCCGGGTTTCAGAAGTGGTATGACTATGGCTACCTTCCATGCCAGCGGGAATCTACCTTCTTGCCAGACGCAATTGAAGAGGTACAGAATAAGGAGTAATGTAGAAGGATGAAGGATGAAGGTGAGTAAGCATCCGGTAATGGATACCATCAGGTCCAGGAGCTGAAGGCTTAGTTGAGCGAAGGACCATTTCAAGCTCGTGCTGCGTGAGGGGCTGATTGTAAGCCTCACGAACAGCACCGGCGGTCTTCACGGCATGCGCTTCCGCTCGCTCTTTGTATCTAAGAAATGCAGAGGAAGAGTTTTCGGAACTTGATACACGAGCAAAATGCTGACCAAGAAGATTGGCCTGACCCTCTAGGCTCTCTGGGAAGACCCCATTGTGGGAAAGAAGCGGGACTGCGAAAGCATGGTATCGCCCCTCGATCCTATGAACTTTATCCCAGACCTCTTTTAGTGTTGCAGTACTATTAATTAAAGAGGCGTACCCCTGGAAATTGCCTCGCTTAGACTGGCGGCGAATGTTTCTTGCCCGAGCTCTCATTTGTTTAAACGCGAGGAGATTACTCTGTGTGGGGTAACGTCGAAAAATACACCATGCTCTGTTTTTTTTTTTTTTCTCGATTCAGTACACTCTTCATTCCACCACGGCTTGGGTCTCCGAGGGAGATGCGTGGAAGTCATAGGAATAGCAAGAGATGCTGCATGAAGAATAGACTCACTTAACAGTTCTGTAACTTGGTCCACCGAGATTTTATCAGATGATGTACATGCAAGCTGCGTCGCCTCGGTAAAAACAGACCAATTTGCTTTATCGAACTTCCAACGGGCAGTTCGCATCGGCACGTACTTCGAAGGAAGGTTGTTTTTCAAAAAAATCGGAAAGTGGTCGCTTCCATGTGGGTTAGTATCTGCGACCCATGTAAAAGAAGTAAAAATGGAAGCACTACCGATGGAAAGATCAATACACGAGGATGATAATGAGGATGGGCTAAAATAGGTTGGCTCTCCCGTGTTAAAAAGACAAAGTGAGTGGGACGTTAAAATTGATTCGATCATTCGACCACGGGTGTCAACGTGGTCGCTACCCCATAGACAGTTGTGGGCATTAAAATCTCCGAGTAAAAGAAAGGGTTCTGGGAGTTGGAGTAAAAGATCGTTAAAATCACTTAAGGTAAGAGCAAAAGAAGGAGGTATGTACAGGGAGCACTTTGTGACGACTTTGTGAAGGAGGAGGCGCACCGCCACCGCCTCCAGTCCAGTGGCTAAATCGACCGCACAGCAGGGAATGTGCTTTGGCACAATCACAGCAACCCCCCCCCCCCCCCCTGCAGAAACAGATGCGTCAGCTCTATCTTTTCTAAAAATGCAATACCGCCTAAGAAAATTTGTAAGACTTGCATTAAGATGAGTTTCCTGCAGACATAGAGCTTGTGGCCGATGTTCCTCCAAGAGGAACTCCACATCGTCGAAGTTCCTCATAAGCCCACGACAGTTCCATTGAATGATCGCAGTCATTCTTTATGGAAATGCCCCTATTAAAGAAAAAAATTAAAAAAAAGGGTAGGAATGAAATGATCATTTTGGAGGAACTACTGGCTTTTTCCCCTTCTGTTTTCTGTTTGCTGTCTGCCACTCCATGTCCTCTATGTCAGTTTCTGGACCAGAAACGGTGCCAGCATCCGCTGTCATCTCTCTGTCCACAGCCTTGTTGGCAAGCCTGCCAGGAGCCTGGTGGCTATCAGACGACCGGGTAGGCAACCCCCGGCCTCTGCCTGGCCCTGCTGGAGAGGCGGTCGACGTACTGGGCTGACCCATTGCCCCATTTGCATTCTCCACTGCACGTGAAACGTGCTGCTTCCTCGGAGAAGTCCTTCCAAGAGAGGACGAGCGAGGGGCTCGCTCCCCTTCCGGGGGGACGACGCAGAAGGAAGGGACGGTGGAGTCATCACCACCGCCTCAGTGGCACCCGAGTCTTTAGCAACACGAGGTGTGTCAGCTGCTTTTGCAGCTGAGAGTGAGTGCCCAGGCAGAGCAATTTTCGGCCTGGGCGTGGGGGACTGCAGCGGCTTCCCACGGTCAGGAAAATAGACCTGGGTTGCCACTGATGCCTTGGACGGTGCAGGTCCCCTGCTGGACACCGCCTCGGCAAAAGAGCCTCTCTGAAAAGCGGAGAGACGACGCTTCGCATCCTGATAGGTAATGTTTTTCTTCACTTTGAGTGCAAGGATTTCCTTTTCTTTCATGAAGTGGCCGCAAGCTCTTGAGTATGCCGGGTGGTCACCATCACAGTTGGCACACTTGTAGTCTGCTCTGCAATCGTCAGCAGGGTGGTCTTTGCCACTGCACCTGGCACAGGTCTCACGACCACGACAAGCGCGCGAGCCGTGACCATAGCGCTGGCAACGGAAGCAGCGGAGAGGATTTGGAATGTACGGCCGCACTTTGCAATTGATGTAGCCTGCTTTCACTGAAGGTGGCAGCGTACTCTTCTCGAAGGTTAGAATTATGTTTCTAGTAGGTCGTTCCTCGCCATCCCTATCGATTTTTGATTCGTTTTGCAGCGACAACACCTTGAGCCTGCAGGCCCTCCACAATTTCTTCTTCGGAGCTGTCCGCCAGATCATCTTCCGATATCACACCGCGGATGGTGTTGAGTGTATGGTGAGGAGAAACAGTCACCTTGAGGTCATGCATAGTTTGAATATTCAGCAAAGCTGTGGCCTGGAATTTTTGGAATACCTCCATAAGAAGGTCACCTGAAAAGAGCTTCTTAGCTTCATATTTCGATCCTAGTATGCTTTGGAGAACCTTAGCAACAATAAAGGGAGACACCTTGGACAGCGGTTTAGCAGTGTCCTCGGAGTGCAGTACAAAAAACTTGGTAAAGTAGTCGTTAGAGTTTGAGTCGTCTTTGTTCAAGAAAGTTGAAAGTGCTTCGGTCCGGACTCTTTTAGGAGGCCGATCAGGTTGTTTTTGCTTAGAACCCATACAGATGGGAAGGAAATTCAGTGCCCGGGTGCACCGCCCACCACGGAGCCCAACAAGGGGGTAGGTAATGTGCCATAGCAAGAAAGGCTTGGCTGACACAATTACGCTACCAGTGCTGCCCGGGCACTATACCCTAGTGTGGTTGCAGGGACAGGTCCTGTTTCCACTCAAGGTTGGCCCTTGCCGCCTAAGGAGGTGAAAAAGGAAGGAAGAGAGTGTAGGAGAAAAAGAGAAAGAGGTGGGAGGAAAAGTGAAAGAAGGAAGAATACGGTAGAAGAGGCGACTGACTGAATCATCCTGGTCGGGCCAAGCCAGGACACCCGTCTACGAGAAGCAGGGGCCGAAGCGGTGTATTGCCTCACCCGGGGGCCCCGAAGGGTCCAAACAAACCCCGGGCTCAGCTCAACCACCAGGGTCCCCTTTTCCCCGGACACGGGTTAACCCACGCACAGTCAGGCGTGGGTGGGCGAACCCACATGGCTCGGGGTTCGTAGTGACGCCACTCACCAAGCACCTACTATAAAGTAGGTGCCCCCTGCGTGCGGGTATGGTGGCCCACGTGGCTGGGGTCCGTAGGTGGCGCTACTCACCAAGCACCTAACACCTAAGGTGTAGGCGCCCCCTGCGGGGACTGTATTAACGAAGGAGGACACCGTGCCCATACCAACACGACCTCCGAGACCACGAAGTGGAGGGTGCTCTTGTGAACAGCAAACCTGTCAGCGACGCCACGGTATGATTCCTGATTTTCCAGGAGCCACAATGTCATGAGGACCTTGGTGGCTGTTGGCACCCGGACTCCAATGGTCTTGGCTAGGTTCACGAACTCGTGAGGATGGTGGTGACCTCAATAGAAAAAGCTAAACAGAAACCATCAGCTCGAGAGGTCAGATGTGTGGCTGACCACATTGTGAACATGTACGGACAGCTTGGTGACCCACAGATGAACGACCTGAATGATGCCCCAACCTCGGAAGGATTAAGTCACAAAATCCTAGCCAGAATTGAAAACACTAGGCGAGGGCTGAAAAGGACTCTTAGCGAAGCTTTGACCATGAATGTTAACCAACCTGAAGGACAGAGTCTGAAGACAGAGTATGGATGCGTTGAGTATCACCGAGTTACACGCCAGCTGAGCGAATAGAAGAGGCTGAAGCATTCCTCCAAAGCGAAGCACTAAAGTCTCCTCAGGAGCAGGACGTTCACAACCAAGCAGCTGAAATGGCTACGTGTTTTCCTGAAATTATAGACTGTCTGTGAACTCTATGCCTGCACTGGAAATCAAGAAAGTGTGGCCACTGCTTTCCAAGAAACTGCACTTCCTAGAGCAATTTGAAAGGTATATGCAATAAGCTGGATGAGAGCATCTTTAACCATTCATTCATGGATGAGCCGTCATCGCCAGAGTAGGCAAACTACGTCCAAGTTGTGTCAAGGTTGCCTGGTCACCAGATGCAAACCGCTAACAACAAAAATTATTTTCGTAATTATTAGAGCCCTAAATATTTTGAAATGTTTTGTGTATGTCCAATAACTTATGGTGGTTTCGTATAACAGCTAATGTAACTTGTCTAATTTGTGTGTCCTGGTCCTTTAAAGTAATTTCAATTGGGTTGACAACTTTCTTAAATCACACTGGCACTACCGACTTGCAACGTGACACACCTTGCAGCTTGCGTGAACTTAGACGTTCATGAAAACACTGAACCATTCATAGTATACATATCTGCAGGTACTTACACTTTGACAAAACTGTAACCTTTTTCACGATGGTGCTTGCTTTTTAGAAAGAGAATTGGAAATATTCATGTACTACTTATACTGCTCTTTTTTTTTTTCATGGACAAGCATCTTCGATGCGCAGTGCCTCCTGGCTGTGGACAGGGAGCGATGCTTTGAGCAACTCGGCTTTCTGGAGGCAATCGAGCTCATGTTCGCCTATTGTCTAAACATCCAATACTCGAGTGAGGTTTCTGCAACACTGGAATTCATAAAGAGGTAAATAAAAATCTCCATATACTTCTACATTTATGTTTGAGAAGGGAGCTCTAGTTGAGCCTCAGTACTAACTTTCATTGATATATATAGGTTCTGAGCGAAATGCTGGCTGCCATTCTCAGGCTTATTTACCATGTGCTCCTTTCTCAGAAACGCCCCTCCCCTCCCCTAACAGCCTGAGTCTCAGCTGCACCATTGTCTTGACACTAATAATCCCTGGAGAATGGGAACAAGGGGAAAAAGAACAAACACAAATCTCCAAATACGGCTAGGTGACTAGTGTGCAACCGAAAAAATCTGCCTGGTCCTGGTATCGAACCAGAGACCTCTCCATTTCCAGTGGAGCGCTCTACCAACTTAGCTAACCAGGAGTTGAACGTCAGTAGAGCAAATTAACTTTTTCAGCTGCCACCAGTGTAACATGAACAAGGATGAGCGGCTTGCATTTTAAGGTTATGATGATAATGCAATTAATGCATTATTTCTTCGGTCCCACACCAGTAACCTAGCTGTATTTGCAGAATTGTGTTTGTCCATTGTGACCCTTGTTTCCTTTCCACAGGGATTATTTTCGTACTTCTTGTCCAGCTCACTTGCACCTTTGCATTAATCGCATTATCATCATAACCTAAAACGCAGGCCGTTCACCTTTGTTGGTGTTAGACTGGTGGCAGCCGATAAAACCCGCTTGATCTACCGACAATTAACTACTGGTTAGCTCAGTTGGTAGAGCGCTCCACTGGAAATGGAGAGGTCCCTGGTTCGATACAAAGACCAGGAAGAATTTTTCGGTCGCGCACCAGTCACCTAGCTGTATTTGGAGATTTGTGTTTGTCCTTCTTCCGCCTTCTCCAGAGACTATTATTGTCATTCTCGTCCAGCTCGCTTGCACCTTAGCATTACTTGCATTATCAACACTGTCTTATTTGCTTTTATTAATGATTATTAATTTGCATAAGGAGCATAAGTGATTCAGCGAAATAAAATATTTGGCTGTCAACTTGAATATATTCATTAACCGTAGCATCACCTATAGGAACCTGTTGTAAGAAAAAAAAATATCTTACAGGCACAGTATGCTTATAGTTTCTGCCCTTCATTCACCATTAATATCAACCAATCTATCGACTGCATGGGAACAAAGTATAATCACGTCAGAGGGTTGTGGCTCTAAGAGTATCTTGTGATTCGGAGGTTATTGAAAATGCAGATGCAGCATCACAATATCCAGTATTTAATCTGCTTTTGAAAGGATATACATCTTGAATTATACTTTGTGTGCTAGATCCCAGTGAACCGCTGGGCACAAAATATCGATATCTCACATATTTGGAAGTTCAACACTACTGTTCGCTAAGATAAGAGCGGAAAACCGGTCTCGTTAGATCTCCGCCAGCCACGCCTCATTTGCCAAATAGATTAAATATTTTGTTAACTGAATATATTAGGAATTCGATTCCTGAATCCAATTATTTGAAAGCTTATTATTCAATTCATACCTCGTTATTGGCACATCCCCACATAAAGCCAATCTCGTAAGCACTTTGGCTTCTAATTCTTCTTTGCTATACTAACATAAAAGTTTAGATGCAGAAGGAAGGGGTGCCACGTTTTATATTCATATAGCCTGTAGAATATGTTTGTTAATGTGGTTTCTCAGTGCAAATAATTTGCCATACTTCTCAATTAGTCCGGGATACACAGCATTTGAACAATTCAAACATGCAGGTATGTGCAACCTAGATATTCAAACACTACCTCGCTGCGGATTCTAACGAGGCATAACAAACACCAGACGATCGATGTAGAACAGGGCCCGTTTGCTCGAAGCTGGTTAACTCTAACCGCGGTTAAAAGTTAACCGCGTTTCCCTACCTAGGTACCTCGGAGTACCTAGCCGCGTTCGACAAAAACTCTATGCACAATTTCTCCGCGTTTTATTATTATGCGGTTGCTTCCGCCACCTGCCGGTCGAAGCAAACAAATAGCCTTTTAAGAAACTTTTTCGCTGGTTTTGTCTTTATTAAAAAAAAAAATAAAACTGACATCTTACCGTTGTGTTTCTTTTTATGCATAAAATATATATATATACTTTAAAAAATTATAAATATTTTGATGCATCTATTGTTTCGCCAAACACAGCATAAGTTTACAGCGTTGATTTCGGATCTGGCAACGGTCTTTATAGATTTGGTTAGAAATTCGACAAAGAAGCGTAGGCAGATTGGCGCTGGGAGCACATGGAAAAACACCAAATGAGGGAGTACAGGGGGACATGGGATGGTCGTCTTTTGAGAGCAGGGAGGCAATTAGTAAGTTGAAATTTGAACAAAGGTTAACCGAAATGGAGGATACGCGGTGGGCACGGAAGGTATTCAAGTATTTATACATGAAAAGTTTAAACACAAAATGGACAAATCGAACCCGAAAGCTTACATTTAAATATCTACACACTGGTGATGGGGCTGAACGGACCACTTCAGTGAAAAAGGGGGTGAAGGAGGCAGAGAGGGAAATGTGGGAGGGGAGAATGCAGGGGAAATCAGCTTTAACAATGTACAGGTCACGAAAGCAGGACATAAGAAAGGAAAATCTTTTTGACAATTCACTGGGAAGCGCTTTGCTGTTCGAGGCAAGAACGGGAGTTTTGAGGACGAGGACGTATAGGGCTAAATTTCAGGAGACAGACACATTGTGCGCCGCCTGCCATAATGATAGCGAGACACTAGAGCACTTGGTTTTGAAGTGCACGGGGCTTCGTCCTGCCCTCCCTGAAGGGGTAACAGATCTGGCCGGGGCCCTGGGCTTTGCTGGCGACGATGGAAGGACGGTGGAGAAAAGAATAACAGTGACAAAGAGGCGATTAGAAGATTGGTGGAAATTATCTAGGGTGAATTAAATGATGAACAACTAACTAGCACAACTGGGAACAGGCGGGACAGAGGAAAATTGGGACTCCCTCCCGCGTGGCTCCGGCCCAAAGTCTCAACCCTGTCTCCCAGTGGGTCCGGTGCTGGGGTAACGCCGAAAAGGTTTGACCAGAGGAAAATTGGCGACTCCCTCGCCGGGGGGAAGAGGCAGGGGGGTGATGTTTTTTAGTTTTTTTGCCCGATCCCCCGAAGGTTAGCCTGGTGATATCCCACACTGCCTGATGGCAGTGTGGGATATCACTTAGGCTAGGTGGCGCAAGCTACCGCCCGTTACAAAGGGTATAGCCATTAACATCCATCCATCCATCCATGTTTCAACGCCTGTTCTCGTATCTTGCAACGCACGTTTCCCGCGCTTTAGTTATCAACTGAGTTTCTCTGTTTGTCTTCTCTGCCGTTTGCCCAACCGACCCTCCGACTCGCCCGCCGACTGACTGACAACTGATTTGCGGACGGATTGGCGAAGATAAGGGATGCAATGCCGACTATGACGCGACGCCGAGATCGAAGAGAGCGCGTGTTCGCCCAGTACGCTGTTGTGATGATGGGACGACAGCGTGTGTTCCGTGACCGCTTGAACCCTTTGGAGGGGTTCGACGAGGACGAACTGGAGGAGCGCTTTCGATTCGGTCGCGCGGGCATTGTGTTCCTCGCCGAAACATTGCGCCCGGACTTGGAGCGGCCGACGCCTCGCAGCCGCGCCCTCTCTGCAGAGCAGCAGGTCATTGTCGCCTTGTAGTTCTACGCCACAAAGAACTTCCTCATCACCGCAGGGGACTACATCCCTGTGCACGTCTCCACTCTCCACTGCTTCGCGGACTGTGATGCGGGTGACTCTGGCCTTGTCACGTCGTACCCGAGACTTCATAGGGTAAGTGGTTTGGAGCATCTCCTGGCGCGTCCCCATACTAGGCGCATGTGCATGCCAGTTTTCCGAGAAGGAAGCCTGGGCCTAGATTGCTCGATGAGCAATCACCATTATTTCAGAAACCCTTTGTATAGAAATTTTGGTGTGTGAATACCCGAGTTTGTTGAAGGTGGTCTTCTCAGCACACCTATTCTGCAATTTATTTACGGCGCACCACCTGTGCAATGACCCTTCAGTTTTTGTTTCTTAAGCTGTAGACTTGCTAGCATGAATATCTGCCAGCGTATCGATCCCCCGTATACTGGTACCTCCCTAAAGGAACATTAGTAGTGTTGCTTCAGCACTCTATATTTGTTTTCTGGTTATGAGCGTGACATGCAGACCAGTGAACTGAGCAGTAAAATTGCACGAACCAACTGGAGTGTACAAAATGACTCCCTTAGTACCTATTATTGGTGCAGGTGCAAATGCAACGAAACTACAAATAAAGTAGGAGTGCAGATATTTATAAACAGCCTGGTTTCTACACTCTCAACTATGCACTTATTGCTACTGAGCTAGTCTTGCGGCTACTGAGTACTGTCATTGTGCGGACAAGGTTTTTGTTGCTCGCTATTGATGATCAATGATAGGTGTGTTATTTCTAAGAATGTGATCACAACAACAATACCATCACTGTTAATGTCATAGTGCTACAGACTGACTCAAATTCATCTACAATGCAGGTGGCCAGGTGAAGCTGAGGGTCATGCCTTGCAACAGGCCTTCTTTGAGGTCGGTGGGTTTCCTTCGGTCGTGGGTGCTGTTGATGCCTGGAAGCACCCACGACTCTAGGATATTCACCGAGGGCTCGGTGTCTGGCAAGCTGGCCGATGGCATTTACGATGGTCTACTGCTTGGAGATAGCAGCTACATCTGGCAAGCCATGGCTGATGGCGCCCTTCTTCTCTCCGTCATCAGCAGCGGAGGTCGCCTACAATGCGTCACATAGCACAACGAGGAGCATCGTGGAACGGTAAAGCCAGGCTATGCGTCCTTTTTCGACGCTTCAGGGTTTCGGCACTTTGAGGCACCTAAACTTTTTTATATGGTTGTGCCTGCGCTTTACATTTGTTGCCATTTTTATGTTCTTGCATAGAGGGCTACGGCTGCTCAGAAGAGAGGAAAGGAAGGCGTATCTCTACTCCACCTTATTTATACTACTGGCCATAACCTACTGCCATAGCCTGTAATGTTTATTCTAAGGTTAGCCAGCTTTGTGGTAATGAAGTAAGTCAATTCACAAAATTCAACCATTTGTCAGCTAACTCTATATGTCACATTAATTATTATATTTCATTCCTTCTTTTCTGTTTGAACTCCAGAATAGAAGTTAGGACTTCTCTGAAACATATCCGTCCTGTTGGTGCTGTATGACTGGGTTTGTTAACCTACAAGTTTTACTAGAAGTTCATACTTCTCAAACAATAGCAGTTGTTAGAAATGCCTAAATGTAAAGCAATTCTTAGAAAAAGAAAAAGCAATGCTTGCAATGTGAAAAAAAAAAAAAAATACACAATGGCTTAGGCAGGTCTTGTTTTTGGACAGTTTGAGTACAGACATATTCAAACATATCCTCTTAAATACTGCTTATCTCAAACTGCATTTTCCTTGCTGGTTTTTGCGAAGAACATTTTCATTATATCAGTGATGGGATTGCTGCGCCATTTGCCCCAAAGTGATTACCCTGCTACGTTCTGCTACATTTAACCAAAATGTGAGGAATTTGCTCCAACATAGTGCCAAAACTTAATGTCACTTTAATAATACTGAAAATATAATAGCTCGGGCCTCGCTGCCCGGCCGGACCATTATGATATGCTTACGCAAGTTTTCAGGTTTTCAAAACTTTTGATTATCGTCTCAAATACCATACTATTCTATCACATTTTGTATGAATGACTGACAGTATCTGTAAGTTTCGTAATAATTTTCATGTTAGTCTGTTTATTCTGGAGGGTTAGCTAGTGTCGTTGAGTGCGCTTTTCACCGCACTCTGGTGTACTGCAGAGAAGCAAACATCACGGAGTAGGCATCGCGATTTTGCATGTCTTGCTTCGCCGCAGCGCACCTCCGTGTTAAGCGGAAAGCACTCCTCCAAAGCGAGACGCAACACAGTTCCTGAATACAACTTCGGCTCGTAAATATGATAGATTGTGAGATCCTAGCGGTACCTTTTTCGAATTCAAGATTTAGTAAGGGTACTTCGGTATTGCAAGAACCTTTATATGTGCTCTTTTTTATGTTTATTTCTTTATGCCAACTCATTTGTTTAGCTATCAATTTTTTATAGGTGTGAGTAGATTAGAACTAAATTGACAGGAGCAGTGGATGAAATCTCGGGAAGAACCTGAATGAGTTCGGCGGGATTGGTTTTAAGTTTCGTTCACGGTGCCGTTTTTGCTATGAAGTTCTACAGATAAAATGTAATTTATGTTGATAATGAAATGACAAGTGCTTTGCTTTTTATCTGAATTATAAATTGCAGTTTTATTACAACCTCTAGAACTTGAAGGAAACATCAGTTTATGTGATCAATGTTATTGTACTATTTCAGTGGCATTCAGTACTTAAAATAATTATTCAAAGCAGTTTGTGTTGTCCTTCATCACTCACCTTCTTGTCACCTTGTCATGGTGCTTCTCCATGCAACTAAACGCTATAGTTTTGTGTTTGAGGGACTCCTGCTGTGCAGTTGATGCTAACAAAGGTTTGAATGTATGTGAGAAGGCAATCTAGACATTGACTTTTAGTTGGACAGGCCGAAAAATTAAGCTTGACATAATGTTTGCATTGGTATGAATAAAAATTAATGTGTGCTTATGCTACAGAAGTTCTTTTTGTTGCTCCAAAATTGACTTTTGACTGCTCCAAGAGATGCGCCAAAATGACTCGGACCAATCACATCACTGGTATCTTTAACAAAATCTGCATGTCATTACTATGTTAAAATATTCCAGCAAAAATATAAAATATTAGGCATAATACCATGTTTTCAATGGGCTGGAGCAATGATGGACATCACATGCCGACCTCATTAGATGTTCTTGTTAAACCACTTCAAAAGGATAACAGATCTTGCTCCATTTATACACTGTGCAGGACGATAGGCCAGCTCAAGCGTAGGTTCCACTGCCTCCATGCTGAGTTGAGGATGCAGCAGAAAGATGCTGTGACATCACTGTCGCCTGCTGTGTCCTGCACAACCTGGCCAAGACATACCCCTGCAGCATGCCAAGGACTGTCCTCCCGGAGAGGTTCCCGTCGAGCCCGTGGCAACGGGTCGTGACGAAAGCAATGAGGCTCGGTACACCATCATCAGCCAGTTCATCGGTTGAGCGTAAGTATACCAATATATTGCACATGCTGCTTCGCATGGTCTTGAGTACCAGTGCATTGTGCTGGCAAGGTACCCCCAATGATGTAAAGTCGTGAAACATTACCTTTTGCAACTTATCCTCTGTGATACAATGTTGATATATAAAATTTTTAATACGCTGTACATTATTTAGTTATATCTCATCTCACCCGACGAAGGACTAGGGCCCATAGCAAATATACCACATGGTTTCAAACAGGCTCGTGATTGGACCCGGCGGCCCGTAGCATTGGGCTTTAGTCCATCGTAGGACGATACGGAGTATAGCAGATCTGAATCCAGAAATCTATTGACTGTTGCAAGTAAAATGAATTTTATTTCTCAGCAGCTGTGTTGGCTTTGTCATATGTAAACAAATACATTCAAATTGAAAATTAAAAACAGCATAATATGTCAATGCTTACTCTTCTCCTAATTGTTTTTTTAACAATTTGATTTGCAATTCTGCACGCTGTGTTTCCAGTCCAATCAAAGTTTTTTGGTCCTTTAGTAATGTTTTGACTGATGGTAGAACTCCTCTGCAGCAGTTGCTGCTGCAATCGTTGCCGTGGCAGCTTGCTTAACCCTTTCTGTGCACTCCTTCTCCAGCAGGAGATTCGCTCCCTCCAGCTGCCGCTGCCTCTCTGTCTCCTGCAGGAACCGCTGTGAAGCCTCCCAGCACCAACGTCGGCTGTACGGCACATTCGTTGGAGCCCGCTGCACCGCCTCCTGTGGCAGACTCTCGTGCAGCACTTCCACTCCCGGAGGGACCAGGCTGTGGATCTATTCCCCTGGAGCTGCGACAAATGCATGTGTAAAAAGTGGTCAGGTTTTGTTCTTGTCAGTGCGAGAAAAGAGAACACACTGTGCATAGTTTGTAACCCTGATAAAGATGCCCATGCTGTGCCAAATTTCATTCATACGTGTTGGTGCAGAGGACAAAGTTTGCTAGCTAAGTTGGTTTATATACTGACGTGCAGGCTTGAGGTCGAAGCACAGTGTCGTTACTTCTTGCACAATTGCCCAATACATGGTGTGCTAAAATGCGCATTTGGTTGTGAAGAGCATTTGCATGCATGTGTTCATACACTTTCACTGCTAAAGGTTCGAATGCAGCTGTGTAGCTATGTGATTAACAGCTCATAAAATTAGTGGTCACATTCCCAGTCAAATCTCGTTGCACTGTGCACATTGATAGGACAACTTCAATCGTTACAGCACATAGTTTCACTGGCATTGATTTTACTCGCACAGGTTACCATCATGGGAGTCGTTAACTTCACAACGGGAATGAAGGTAGTGTTTGAGCCAATTTTCCTAAGATAGTAAAACTAACAACAGGATGGTTCTACTGTGTGTGATCTTTTAATTTACATATTAAGAACCTGTTACAGTTAGCATAAAAAAGGCCATTGCCACTTTGTTGCATTTACTTTTTACTGGATTATGGTAAACAGCTTTACCTCCCGATTTTTCATTGCATGCTGTCCTATTTCATAAATTTGTAGCTTCGGTAAAACTCTTTCAGCCTTGTTGAAAATAATGAGAAATGTGGTAGCGCTTTGTCTTGTCAAATCATGGAGTGTACTCTGGAAGACGGTTTCGTGACTTATACTTCGACCCGCCTTTGAGCTTTTGTGGTTGAAATAAAACTGAAGCCAGATTCCCAAAACTTTCTTACGACAAAAGAGCTTGTAAATTTATCTTACGACAAAGTTGCAAACTTTTGAGTATTCCCGAAGCAAAATGTTCGCAAGTTTTGCGCAAGTTACGGATTTCGTCGAAACGTGCACAAAACTTACAAACATTTTGCTTCGGGAATACTCAAAAGTTTGTAACTTTGTCGTAAGATAAATTTACTAACTTTTTTTGCCGTAATAATGTTTCGGGAATCTGGCCTTTGGTCTTTATATAAAAGTACTCCGCAGTAATGCTATTCAAATAGCAACATGCCCATCTTGTTATCAACATTTGTCCTCGTCTTTTAGAGCCTCGCCTGGAGAGACAGTTCTGCTTCACTATGACCGGTTCCTTAGCACCATTTACTCGTCACACAATCGGGTCTAGAAACCAGTCACCCACTCTTCCGTGTCACCTATCGTGACAACCAAACCCGCACAGGTTGGGAGAGTCCTCGCCGATCGTCTCGAGGACGGCTTCGACGAGGGGCGTCAAGACGTGGGGGTTTGGCCCAGCACCTATGAATTAATGCATAGTAATTTCGTCTCGTCTACTACTTACTCGAGTCATGAGCAAAAACAAAGGAGGTGGGGTTCACTGTTCAACCAAGTATGTAAATGGAACTTTCATGGGAAAATCAAAATAAACAAATACTGCATGAGGCATTCTTTTAAACATTCAGTAACTGCGACATAACATTGCTGAAACTGTGGACTATGTAATCGTGCAATTTTTACTTTCTTACAGTTTGGCCTGTCGGCCTCGGTTGGCCTGGACCATTGTGCTCTCTAAAAATGTGTGTTACTATTGTGTCCAAAGTTTTGGGCCTTCCACTAGAACTGTTTTACGAGTTCCAGACAGCCTGTGCAGAACTTGTACATAAACTGCAATAAATGGTCTTCTGATGCTGTAACACTGCTCTTACTGCTGTTCTTAGAAGATGACAAGTCGACTCCCAGCAGAGGGCAAAGGTGCACGAATATTCAAATGTCCACATATACGTTTCTAGGTTTGATTGTCCATATTTATTACTAAAGCAATGCAATATTTTTTTAACTTAAGAACACAATGAACTTACCTATGCGCTGTTCGTGCTTCTTGTATAAGCTGTACAGCCGTCTGGTCTTCTTTAAAAGGTTCCTCCAACACTGCTGTAATTGGTCTGGGGTGCGCAATCAGCCCATGCCTGTCTTTCTGTTTGGGTCGTGGTCGTAGCACTGAACTTCCCCATAATTTGATATTTTCGCTTCCCCACTACCCGAATTAGTTGTAATTGTTCATCCAATGTCCAATTCCTCTGCCGTTTCATGCTGATGCTTGATGTCGCCTGACTCATTTTCGATTACAGATTGGTTGTGATCGTCTGCTACGTAATTATATCTCTCTTTATAATCCTAACAAGACTTCTAGTTATCTCAAAACAAAATAAATTGACGAAAGCCAAGCGCAAGAGAAAATATGGACACTTCTTTCATGATAGAAGCTTTGTTTATTTCCCAGTGGTACAAGTTCGGAGACGACATGCAGTACCGAAGTTCGATCGAATGCCGTGCCGGCAGTTTCTATTGAGGTAACGGATATTTGCTTCCGAGGAAAGTTTTTAGTCTACATCTTGCCTTCGTTGAACTGTCTCCCGCTGCAAGGGGGTCGTCGGTGTTGTGGATGAGCTGCAAATACAATACACGGCGAACTGTACTATAAACCAGACTCCGCGATTAGAGGCAGTTTTTCGGAGAGATTTGTTTCACTACCATGCGATTGCGGCTCAAGGTAGGTTTTAAAAGTGAAAAAAAGAAAGCTGCGTTGATTACAACGTAAGATCTTTTGATAGCGGTACGATCTCATAACTTTCTCGTGAAACATCGCGGCACTCACCTAGGTAATACATTTTGAAGGTCCCGCAGACTGTAGCATTCGTTGAAACAAGTCCACTTCAGAGGGCGATGCGTGAAGTCGAACTTGACGTGACCAGTCAAGCGTAGCCCTGCTCCCACAGCACTCTCCCCGTCCGGCGGTGGGCGAGCTGCCGTCGACTCAGACTGTAGACTGCATGAAATGTCCCTTTCGTGGCACGAGGATGACGGATCTTCGTAAAAATAAATGTTCCCGAGCGTGACGAGCAGCCGTAGCAGCCATATTGTCTGATGCAAGGTACTATTTGACTCCGGCGTCCCTACTCTGCAGGTCACGTGACCTAAAATTCCCCCTCGTAGGGAAATCCGGTTAACCGCGGTTAGTTAACCAGCTTCGAGCAAACGGGCCCAGTTCGTCACAAGAAGATAACATATTGCATGTAGGAGCCCGCAACAATGGCCGCAGCACGGAGCTCGGCTCACGAGCTCTGTGACGCGGGTCACGCGAAAATAAAAACGTGCGGCCAGTCGGAGCCCGAACACCAACCGATTCGGTCGTGTTCTTTTTCCCATAAATTGGTGACCCGGACGTGATGATCGACTCCGAGCACCTGACATCCAGGGGAACGTTCTCCGCGGCACGGGACACGGCAACGCCTTGGATTTCGGTAATTATGCGAGACCACATCTCCCTCGGCCTCAGCACCTGGAGCCTCCGACACTGCCTCTGCCCCGTCGCATCTGCCGCCGGCATCTCCCAGCAACGGGCTGCGAGCACCTCGCTCACCCTGCCGGCTCAGCAAGTCAACGTTCTTTGGCTTTTTCCACCACGGCCACGGTCGCTGGAGTCGCCCCGGCAGTCGTGCTTATCAGTGTGGTGTGGTGCTGGCCTGGCACGGTCGCGTGCTGCCACAACATGTGGGGCGTGCCGCACTGCGCACGCAGGGGCATGGCAAGTCACGGCGGACCACACTGTTCTTGACAAGACACTTCTCTAACCGACCAGGGCCTCCTTATCGCTGGTCATGCATTTCCCTCCGCTCGGTGCGTCACCTCCAGGGATGACGCTGTATCGGTCCCACAGCTGACCGCCATGTCCCCCTGGAGCCCGAGCTGCGATGGAGCCCACTCCACATTGGATGCACAGCATGAACGCATCGTTGTGTCCTTTCTCTGCTGCATCATTGCTCCCATAAGCCTGACTTCAGCGTCAACTCACTGCATGGTTTGCGCAGGCTGTCTTCTGCACCGCTCTCTGCCATGTCGTTCGGCTCGTATATCAAACGCCAACGGCAACAGCCCAACTCACTTTCTGCTGCCGCAACCACTCAATCGCTCGGTCCCTTACAGGGTGCACACCTGCAGGCGACGGCTCTAGGGGGGGGGGGGGGGGGGAGTTCTGTGGCGGTCCATCGGCCTACCAATCCGCAGATAAAAGACTACGACGTTACTCGTCGATACGAGCCCGGCGGCACGAGAAAATAAACAGAATGTTTTCACCTAAGCTCGGAGTCGGTCGCACCATCTCTTCCGTCCTCAACATTGAACGCGCTACAAATTGGTGACCCGGACGTGACGGCTCGTAGGGGCGCGGTATGTTGCACTTGCTGACGGTCAAATCGTGACGCAGGCAAGACGCTCACCTCGGTCCCGTTGTCCACTAAGAAGCGGTGAAGCGGTGACCAGAGATTTGGTCAACAACGTAGAAAAGGCGGCTTGTGTGTTGGCCCTCGTCACTCGCCGCTGCTAGTGCCGGGTCTCGGTGATTTCCGACCAGGAGCATGGTTGATGGCAGTGTGTGGCCCGTTCCGCGTAACGCCGGTGGTACCAGCACAGGGCTCTGCTGCTTGACCCCGAGGCTCGTCGCGAGGATGAACGTGCGTGAGGGGAGCCGCGTCTGGATTGTCGAGGTCTCTCGTCTGACGCTTTCATGGCGGCAACCGCGCAGGAAAGCTCTGCTATGCTTGCCAGGGCTGGGGCTCGTAAGGCTCGTGAGATGCCACATCAGCAATAGAAGGGGCTGAATATTCAGCAGTCCGATCCGCCAGCGTGGCAAGGCGATCTAACGGCATGTCGTCAGCAGCTGCAAGAACCATGCGCATTCCTTGCGTAAGTTTTTGAAGAAAGAGCTCCCGCAGTACACGGTCTTGGGAATCGATGGCTTAGGGACCCAGCAACTGTCGCATTTGGTGGAGAAGTTGTGATGGGCGGCGATCTCCTAGCTCCTGGGCTGTCAGCAGCTGCTGGATTCGTGACCGCTCCGATGCCGTTGTTCGTTCGAGCAGAATGCTTTTTAAGTGATCGTATGCGTCCTCACACGGTGGCTCCGCCAGCACGTCGTCGATTTCGTCGGTCACGTTTGGCGGCAGAGAGGCAACGACGTGGTAGAATCGTGAGAGCTGGTAGTGATGCGCCGAAGATGAAACTGCGCCTCGACTTGGGTGAACCAAACTCGTGGGTTCTTCGGCCAAAAAAGGGGAAGGCGCAAGTTGATAGTTGCGAGGTTGGCGTCAGAGGACTGAAGCGGCGCGCCGTCGCCAGTGTGAGCGTTGCCTTGATTCATGTTGGTTGAGGCTGCTAGAGAAAGCGACGGGGAGCCTTCAGATTCCGGGTCACCATTTATAGGGAAAAGAACACGACCGAATCGATTGGTGTTCGGGCTCCGACTGGCCGCACGTTTTCGGAAAAACACGAGCAACACCTGCGACTGTTGTTCGACCGGCTGCAGGAGTACGGTCTCGACATCAACGCGAAGTGCGTTTTTGGCGTTGATGCGCTGGACTTTCTGGGCCATCGCGTTACGTCAAGGGGCATCTCACCACTCGCAGACAAAGTCCGGGCAATCCGCGAGTTTCCCCAACCCACGTCACTTCGCAAGCTTCGCGAGTTTCTGGGCTTGATCAATTTCCATCGCAGATTCATTCCGCATTGTGCTGAAATGATTCAGCCCATGACGAATCTTCTTAGAACCACGAAAGGGCCATCATCGGCAGTTCCATGGAACGCAGAAGCTGCGTCTGATTTTTCCAACGTTAAAGAAGCCTTGGTCAATGCAGCCCTGTTTTTCTATCCGCAACCTGGAGCCCCCACCCGTCTCATGACTGACGCCTCCAGCACTGCTGCCGGAGCTGTCCTGCAACAGATGCTTGACGGCGAGTGGCGAACACTTGTATTTTTTTCCCAGAAATTGAAGCCCGCCGAAATACGTTATAGTACGTTCGGACGTGAACTTCTTGCCGTGTACCTGGCTGTCAAACATTTCAGGTATATCCTTGAGGGTCACGAGTTCCACATCTTGACGGACCATAAGCCACTAACGTATGCTTTCCATGGCAACCACACCGCCTACAGCTCCCGAGAGACACGACAACTTGCTTTCATTTTCGAGTTCACGGTTGATCTCCGCCACGTAAAAGGCAAAGACAACCCAGCGGCGGACGCGCTCTCCCGTGTCGACGCTGTCTCGACAAGTCGTGGAGCTGTCGATTTTGAGAGCATTGCTGCCGCACAACGACATGATCCGGAGTTGCTTGCCCATCCTGACATGCTGAAGTCCTTGGTACTCAGGGCAGTTCCTCTCCGTCATTCTAACGGTACCATCCTCTGCGACATGTCTATACTTCGTTTCACCTTAAAGGGGCTATGCAACAATTTTTTGTACTTTCCGCAAATACCGCTTAGAACGGATCCCTGACGTTAATGACCTATGAAACACGCCTTCGTTTTTCCCCCGACGCATTAGAAGTCCCAGAAAAAAATTAAAGAAAAACGAGCAGCGTTCACGCCCTCAACTCGCAGCCAGAACAAGCGGCCACGTGATCTGGAGCCGATTATATGCCGCCAATGTTGATCATAGCCACGCGCTGGGGTTGGCAAAGCACAGGACACGCGCTGAGTTCCAGACATTGTTATGGCTCGGCTATTGTCGTCGTTGCAGCGATTGGACACGCGCCACTACTCGAATGCTTCTCGAGCTATCAATTATCACGAGCCTACATCGAGTGCCCACGCAATGCTCGGGTCCAATCTATGAACCGCATTCAAATATCGTCATATGGGTGTACTGCGATCCCCGCGTTACGTCATCGAATTTTGCAAAGGAGAGATTGAATGAAAATGATCGCTTTTGTCCTTGAAATTACACCGCAACAAAGGAGTTTCTTGGCCAGTGGCATTGCATGCGAGTATCCTTGAGTCCCACTAGTGCCAGTAAGCTCGTGTAAAGTGAAAAACATTCCAATTGAATATCGTTGCACAGCTCCTTTAAGTGCGAGCGAAGGCAAAACTGGAAGCGCGAGCACGGAAGCTCCGTGCGTTCAGGCTTTGCTCGAGCGCGTGAGCTGGGGAGAAATGCAAAAAGCGCTGGTCTCGCGCTTCTAGCTTTGGCTTCGCTCGCAGATAGAGTGAAACGAAGTATACCAGCAGTCCTCGACCTCTTGTTCCGCTAGCTCTTCGTCAGAAAGTTTTCGGCCACCTCCACAACATCAGTCACCCAGGCATCCGAGCCACACAGCGCCTGATAACAGCTCGCTACATCTGGCCTACCATCAACGCGGATGTACGTGGCTGGGCACGAACATGTCTGCAATGTCAGCGCTCTAAGGTGAGCCGGCACACGGTGACTCCATTGGTACCGTTCCGCTCTCCTTCTGCACGGTTCGACCATGTGCATCTTGACATTGTGGGTCCACTGCCTCCATGCCGAGGATTTACTTACATCTTGACTTGCGCTGACCGCTACACCAGGTGGCCCGAAGCTATACCCCTACCAGACATCACTGCCGAGACTGTCGCCAGGACGTTTGTTGAGGTTTGGATCGCCCACTTTGGCTGTCCATCCACCGTCACTACGGACCGGGGACGGCAGTTCCTGTGCTCGCCTTTTGCCGCTCTAGCCCAGCTCCTAGGAGTTCACCATGTGCATACTACCGCCTACCACCCCTCGGCTAACGGCATGGTAGAAAGACTGCACCGACAACTCAAGGCAGCAATTACGGCACGAGACGGGCGACTCAACTGGGTCGATCACCTACCATTCGTCCTCCTCGGCGTTCAATCCGCGCTCAAACTAGACCTCGGATGCACCGCAGCGGAATTCGTCTATGGCTCGACACTTAGACTTCCTGGTGAATTTTTCAACAGCAACAAATATTCCCAAACTGTCCCATCCCAAACGCACTTGGACAACCTGCGAGAGCTCATCCGAGAGCTTCAACCAACACTACCTCGATTGCCTGATTCTCAGAAAGGTTTCCTCAGCCAGGAGATCCAAACATGCACACATGTTTTCATCCGCAAAGAAGGCAGCAAGAAAAGTCTGACTCCGCCCTATGATGGACCTTTCAAGGTGCTCAAACGCACCGAGAAAACCATGACTCTAGACGTCAACGGACATACACAAACCATAGCGATGGACAGACTCAAGCCTGCATTTCAAGAATTCAAGGGCCAGTCTCCATCCACGGAACACCTACTGTCTCTGCGAGCCAACAAGACCCCTCCCACAAGAAAGCGCGTCTTATGGACCACATAACTCCATATAGCTTTTCTGGTACTTTTAATGTCAGAACCGAATCTACTCATTTTTTCCTTTTTTTTTTTTGCCAGCATGAGATCTATCAGTTTTTCTTCTCCTACGATCCATGCTACCAGGGGGGGAGCCCTGTAGGAGCCCGCAACAATGGCCGCAGCACGGAGCTCGGCTCACGAGCTCCGTGACGCGAATGACGCGAAAATAAAAACGTGCGGCCAGTCGGAGCCCGAACACCAATCGATTCGGTCGTGTTCTTTTCCCCATATTGCACTACATTGCTTCACAGGGATAGTACTGACCTTAGGCAGCTTGTGTCCTAGTGAAACAAATGACTGCTATACATTTTAGGCTACTAAGCGTTTATTTGTTTCATTACAGGCGGCTAATTGGTATCAACCAAGCTGAGGGAACCCGCCAGAACGAAAAAAAAGACATTTCATCCTGGTGTGTTGGCTTCAATACAAGGTCTTTCAGAAAATGTAGAAAAACGTAAATTTCAAAAATTTGTTCTTTCGTTTCGCACTATAGAGGGGAGTGGATTTCTCCTTGCAATAGTTTTGCCCGTAGGAAAAGAAATGGGTTGGAGATGGAGAAACCAGCAGCCATCCAGGAGTTGTTTCATCGTCAAAGGATCGTTTCGGACTTCCCTTGATGAAATGGTTTCGTAGCATAAATCGCAAGTTTCACTCTTATGGTGCCCGCCAGAATTAAGCTGAAGCTCTTGCACTGCGCTTACGTGTAACTCGTAGTTTTCAGAAATCAGGAGGTCTATTTTGTCATCGCATTCTGCTCGGAACCTACTAATCACATTCCACGTTGTTTTTTTTTTCTCCAGGATCTGTAGTTTCTTGTATCGACTTAAGTAATTGCTCTGGAAGGTACAGATATTGACTTCCACATGGAAATAGAAGCTGGACATAGCCCACTATTTGTTTTTCAAGAATAAAGGTCTGAACATGTTTTACTTAGTACTGCATCTTGTGTGCACTTGCTTGAAATTTCTAACACATGTGTTCAAGCACCTGCTAATCTCTGGGAGGTGCAGTTGGCATAACTCCTGAAATTAACTTGTGCCCACATCCTAACCACATTCAATGGGCACTAGATACACAATTTTCCGTACCGGCGTACCCACTGCACACAGTAAAATGCTATGTGTTTTGTTCACCGAGACGTCCGTTTTGTTAAGTCACTGCAGCTAGCAGTTCTCAAATTCAGCGGGCTCTGACCGTCAATGCAAGGTGCAGACAACACGGCAGCTAATTTTTGGTGCTGGAACGATTTCCGTCGTCGTGCATCACGTTCAAAGCAGTGACTGATAGTTACGGTTTTCTGCCGTCGCAAGGCACGGACAACACACCAGCAAATTTTCGATAACGGTACAATTCTCATGGTCGTGCATCACGGTCACAATATTAACTAGTGATTACGGGCATGCAAGTCATAAGGCCCTAAGGTTGGCCCCGTAACTTGACCCGTAGAAATATGGCAGAAAATCGTAAGTTACGGTTTTCTGCCATGCTCCTACGGGTCAAGTTTTGGGGCAAACCGTAGTGCCTCATGACTGTCATGCCCGTAATACCTAGTTAATGTTGTGGGAAGTAAGAGCCAAAGGAACACGGACAAAGAGTAGAATAACAACGACACAGGGCGCACTCTCAACTGAATTTATTAGGAAAAAAAAAACACACTTATATACCAACGGGAGCACACCATCAAACACCACACGTCAGGTTAGTCCCCGCCCAGACCACGTTTCAAATATTCAAACTCATCCGTAGACAGAGCCAGAGAAGTATTGCTAATGCATTTGTCACCCCTACTTCTAATCTCAAATGCCTCGTGAGGCTCGCGTGACACTTTGTTTTTGTATTTCGCCAAAATTTTAGTGCTGTCAAATGATGGGGCGCAAGAGCATCTGTTGCAATGTACAGCCAAATGCCCTGACGGTGTGGTTCTAGTTGAAGCGGCGTGCTCGCGAACCCATCATTGATACATCTTCCAGTATGGCCTACATAGCTTAAACCACGTGTCATTGGGATTTCGTAAACGACGGCGGTTGTGCAATCAGTGTATTTATTCCTATGCTTGGTGTTGCACGGGTCTGTTAGCGGTTAGGGGTCATTGATTCACCTGCATAATCGCGACATTCTGTTAGGCGCTGAAAATACGACCGGGACATCATAACGCCCAGCCACCTTCTTGAGATTATGTGAGACACCGTGCATATATGGTATCACCACAGGCCGTATGTTACTCTTTTCGCGCGATGGTTTCTGCGTCCCCTTGAACTTCTTTATCAAGCTCCCAGCCACTTCGACCAATGAGCTCGCTGGGAAACCCCCTTTTTGCAGACGATCTACTTGTCTAACAAAACTATCCTGGGCGCTATGCAGGCAAGACTTTCTGAGAGAAGCCTCCATACACGAGCTCGCGATGCCTCTCTTCACGAGCTTGGAGTGGCAGGAATCAAAGGGAAGGATCCCTTTCTTAGACCTAGGGGAGTACTCCCAGCAAATTTGCTCACCTAGAAAACTGAGCTTGAGGTCAAGAAATTGCATAATCCCGTCTTTAGGTGTCTCGTGAGTAAATGACAATCCGTGGCAGCAAGAATTGAATACCTTTAGCGTCTCTGTAACTTCACAGCTAGAGAGATCGGGATTGCGTCCGAGGATGAGAAAATCGTCTACATACCTAAATACCTTGTATTTGCCATCACTCATCTCCGAGCTATCCGCTATCGCCTTTCCGCACTTACTTAAAAAGATATTGCACAAAACTGGCGCGACACTGGCACCGATGCAAATTCCCTTCTTTTGTAAATAAACACCTCCCTCAAACGTCACGAACGTGTTGTTTAAATAAAAAGACAGGAGCTCAAGGAAACCCTCAACATTAATGCCACAGGAGCTCTGAAAAGCCGCTACCCCACTCAGGTCGATGCAATCTCTTACCGCAAGGTAGAGGGGCTCAATTACCGTGATGCAAGACAACGGTAAATGTACCAGCATCAAAACTTTACTGTCAATTTCTAGTACTTTGACGGGATTTGTTTTACAGTGTAGATAGTGTCGTTGCGATGCCATGGCAACGCGCAAGCCACTTCTCCAGGCGTCTTTCACGTTGCAAAGGAGCGTAGCGTTTTTTCGTTTCGTCTACTATCCCCTTCCCCCAATGCCTTTCCCAACGGAGCGGTTCCTCGAAACTGTGCCACTGTTTCCCTTTTTATATGACAAGACGCAGCCAGACTACCTAGATAAAGACGCTAAGAACAACCCCTTTATGTTGGCCATATTTGTGCAAACACGTTTCCTCAGAATCATGCACCAAATAGCCGAAAGGTTTCCTCTTGGGTAGTTTCGTAACATTTATTCTATTTGATCAGTACAGCTCATTCATCCGCACATTTCAACTAGGCTACAAGGCATATATACTGTTTTCCTTTAAAGTAGACCGCTGCCGATTCAGCAGCGGTCCACTTTCAGCCAAGCCAGCACTGAGACATGACTTTGCGCTCTGAGCAACCCGGAAGTCATGCGGCACATTTTCAGCTCTGGATTAGCTGGACTTGCTCATAGCATTCACAGCAGTCTTTCTCAAGGAGAAAAATAAAAATAGCGATAGGTATGTCACTTTCATGTATTATATTATCTGCACCCATGACAGACTTTGCAACATGCCTTTGTGACAAGATCACATAAAGCTGACTTACCAGTTTTTCGGGATTTGCCAAGTACTTCTTGTAAGATCCTCGTCGCCTGCTTAGATCCATCTTAGCATGGCAGCAATGTAGGAATAAATTTTCTTGTGCCTAGCTGAATAATGAAGGTGTAAGTCAATTACATAGTGACATCAGTCTTGCAGATTATGGTCCAGAAGGCATAACAAAGGCATTATAACTCATAGTGAACTGATCTAATGAAACCGACCAAATCATGTCAGTGCATCCCATCTATAACATTGGTGCTCCCTACCATAAAAAAGGCAGTATTGACCTGGGGCCATAGTGCAGTTTGTTGTAACTAAGCATGTGCTGTAAACAAGCTTTCTGAAACCCCTATGCAATATGAATTTCACATAACTTGAAACGCAGTTTTTTGGCAGAAAATATGTGTGACTAAGTCCTGAGCATGTCCATGACACATTATAACATGGAGACCAGCAATCTACCAGATTCAAAATTCTTGACTTCAAGGTATTTTCACAGGAAAACATTGGCCAGACCCATCCAGTGCATATAAAAAGAGATTCACTGAATCCATACAAATACGGACAAAACATATTTACCAGATATGTCTGGCATACTATCGTGATCAACATGAGTGTGACTACAACTCTGCATGGCCTGCCATACTGCCACTGCCACCTGCAGAATGCTCCGCGAAGCTTAAATGCAAGCTGGTGTCAAGACCAGGGTTGTAAAATTTACTTCGAAAATGTACCTAAGTTACAGTTAGTTACTTATACGAAAAGGTACCTAGGTACTTGCTTAAAAATGTACCTAGGTACAGGTACAGTTACTTTAAAGATACTTTATTTTACTCAAGTTTGTCAAAATATATTGGAAGTAAAGCTTTTTATACTAATGATACACACAAAAGCGAGTTTGATAAATGTGCTTTATTGGTGTCAATGCGATGTCCACATCGGAGTTGAATCCTCACGTGCCTTATCTCCACGCTCCGATTGGTTCACCGAGGCCACAGCTTCCACTGTTTACCATGTTAAGCCAAAACCGCCGAAACTCGCTTGTTGACCTTCTCGCCCTCAGAGCCGGTGTTGACATCGACGGGCCCAGAAGACGTCGGCCGGATGAAGGAACGAATGAGTCGAGTGCATATGCACCTAACCTTCGCGACGGCGAGCGAAAGGCTTCAAGCTTCCTCGTTTTTTTTGTTTTTTTTCTATCGTTAGTCGGAAGAAAATTAAGCTTGATTTTTCCTTTCTGAACTTTTTCAGTTTTCGTAACTGCGAAATTGGAGTCCGATTTATTGAGTGGAAACTATACACGCGATGTTACATTGCTTTACAATTGTAATTATAATTTATTTTCAATTATATTTTATATTGTATTTATGGCAGAAGAGAGCCAGCACCCATAGGTCGGCATTTTAAGCTGTCCTCACTCATACTCACGATCACCTCTTTTTCCTCAAACAGAGCTCGCGCCCATTCACGATCACGATTTATTCAAAACAGGGTCATCACCCGGACTCGCCCTCACGGCTACACACAAAACCAAAACTCACTCGCCGTCATCATCATGGTCGCCACGCTCACGGATCATTACGGTCATCACGAATCATCAAACTCACAGGCCATCAGACTCACAGGTCGTCACGCTCATCATACTCACACGTCATCACACTCACAGGTCATCACGAATCATCAGACTCACAGGTCATCACACTCACAGGTCCTCACGCTCACAGGCCGGTCCTCACGGTCCACACACAGGTCATCACGCTCATCACACTCACAAGTCATCATGGCCCTCACACTCACAGCTCCTTGCGGTCCTCACACTCACAGGTCATCAGGCTCATCACACTCACAGGTCCTCGCGGTCCTCACATTCCCAGGTCATCACGCCCCTCACACTCACGGGTCCTCACGGTCCTCACACTCACAGCTCCACATGGTCCTCACACTCACAGGTCCTCACACTCACAGGTCATTACGCTTGCAGGTTGCTTTCTTTGTGTTTTAGGGGCGAAGCTCCTTAGGGGCTAGCCATGTCCGTATGTCCGTCCGCCCTCCGGCGTCGGGTGCTCGTGCTCCTGCTCGTGAGCTCACGTGCTCGTGTAGGAAACAAATATGGAAACAAAAATATGGAAAAAAATTATGAAAAAATAAAAAGAAAGAAAAAGAGTAGGGGGTTCTGAGATGCCATCCCGTCTTCTTAAAAAAAGAAAAAAGAAGAAAACCACACATTCTCCTACTGACATGAATGAAAACGACCGAAAAGCTCGGCATGCAGCGCCTCAGCGTCTACGCAGACAGCAAGCTGCTTAACCTGGATTAATTACGAAAGAAACTGTAAATGCAAGCTGACGAAAGTGGGTCTGTTGAACTTGTGCGTGCTGGCAAGGGCGGCAGTAAAACACAAACGCGCCTTTCGACAGGTTACACACACAACGTCGCAGTGATTAGAGCGTCGCCTCGCTGTGCATGCTTCGCTCATTTGTACAAAAATGAACGATTACAACATATATCAGCCCCCTTTCTATTCTTGTGCCACCCACACGTACTTCTACGGAAGTTTATGCAGCATAGTTAACATATGCATCGACCATTTTTTTTTTTTTGCAAAAAATGGGGGGGGGGGGGGGGGGGCAGGAGGGCGGTAATATTAGCTAGGGCGGTTTCACGTGACGTACCCCCGGTTTGAAATCTCACCGTTGGTAGTGGTGTCCGTCAGTCGTATGCTTTTTCTATGAGCAGAGGCCGCGGAGGACGACTTTTCCTTTTCACTTGAGTTGCTTCTCGTTTTGTAGATCGACCGTGCTTGCCGGAGTAGGCCGCGATATAAAGAAACATCGGTCGGCATCGTTTTTCGGCCATCTCGGCCTTCATAAAATACTATCAACATTTATTATCTCGATACATGCAGCCGTCCTTGATCTGGTTTCGTTTGGATTGGTTTGGCATGACTTTGCTTGGTTCAGTTTGGAATGGTTTGGGGGTTTGGGGTCGTCCCCGCGTGGCTCTTTGTCGCGCTCTCGATCACGTAGGGCGTCGAACAACGTTTCATTGACAGATTGTTTCATCGACACTGCGATGTTTCATCGGCGGATCGCTTCTTCAACATTTGTTTCATCGATGTGTCATCGGCAGATTGTTTCTTCGGCATTCGTTTATTGACACAGCTTGCTACATTTCGTCGACACTTTTTTTTTTACTCGAATGTCTAGACGACGTTTCTCCTCCTCTCTGTTTCATCGACGCGTCGTTGGCTTCTTCACATCACGCGCTCTTCGCGTGTTTGCAGCGCACTACGGTGACGGCTACGGACAGGTCGCAGGTGGAGCGAGCGCAAATGCTCCTCACTCTTTGCGTCTATGCAGTGCGCTCTAGCGCTTACGTTACTGGAGTGGTGCCTGCGGCGTGGCGACCTTTTGGATACGCTTGGCCATTTGAGCGCGTGCTCGCCCTATCTATACTTCGTCTCACCCTAGCATGAACTAACCGCGAAGGCTGTGCTAGCGCGAGCAGCCAGCCTTGACTGCCTTGACTAGAGCACTTGCTGCACGAGCGCTCGTGCAGCCGCCACGGCTTCATTCAAAGCGAATAGCTCGCGCTTTTAGCACGTGCGGCTAACAATAGTCCATACGAAGGTGAGACGAAGTATAGACCTTTCCAATGTTTACAAATCCACAGCCCAGCGTGCGATCTCCACAGCTCAGCACGCGCATGTGCGTCGCTCCGGAAAACGAGCAAAGCACGCGCCATACGCACGAACACTGGAAATGGCACCGGCCATACGCTCTTTCTTGGAAAGGTCTATAGCGGATATCTGTTTACCGTCTGGCTGCGCTCGGCAGCCAGACGGTCACACGTAATTGTTGTTTTCTGTCCTGCTTTTGGCTGCGTGCCCACTCGAAGCTCGCAAGATGCTAAATCGTTCCAAACTTTTTCTAAAAGGGGTTTTCTAGACGCAGTGGGGGATTAGTATATCGCTCATTTTATTTTTAATACAATCATATAGCGCTTACCTTGTGCCCAGTAATGCACGAGAAATACCAAAACTGACGTTTTGGATTCAACTCTTGCAAGTGTTCCGAAAAAGGTAGTGACGTAGAGCGTATACACTGTCGGTTTCGGTAGTCTTTAAAAGTCAATTGACGAGGTTTTTACATTGTTGTAGCTTGTAGAGTCAGAGCTGGCGGAGATCTATCGTCTACGTCGTCTTCTTTGCCATTGTGCAGCTGACCGATTCTACGTACTCGAGCTCTCGCTGGAAGCGTAATCTTCTTTATATAGGAAGTATTCACTGGCGGCCATAGCTGTGTGCGCGACTGCTGAGCGCGTGCTGATGGCGAGCTTCCACAGTTCTTTTGTAACGTGCATTCCGCACCCTCACGATTGCCGGTCTTAGCAGCCTATTATTGTGGGCTCATTCTGAGCATGCGCTCTAGACAGCACCCACAAATATGGCGCCCAGTAAATACTCCTTATAGCAGGAGTCTCAAACACGCGGCCCGCAAGCAACCGGCTGCGAGCTCCGGTCTCCATATCTCGAGCGCTAGAAATGGCATGCGCCATTGTGATCTCATCTCGCCGATTCATTTTCGCTCGAAGAGAAGAAGATTGGATGGAGTGTGGACGTGTCTCGCTTGTTCTCCGCTCCTCTGATTTTGGACACAGGTTTTTTTTTTTTTTAATTTTAGCTGGAATCAACAGCACGTGACGAACGGACACCTAGGATATCATCATTTTTTCAAGGTGGCCCTTGTTTTTCACGAATTTTGAGGCTATGAAGTGTTCGACGAGCCATGTCATGAGCTAAGCCTAAGCTTAGACCTACCGGCCAGAAGTCGTCGGCGGCGGCTGAGGCTCCTGATTTAGCCATGATGGAGACCGTGGAAGGTACGGAGATCGATCGGGAAGAGTTGAACGTGCCAGGACAATGGTACGTTAGTAAGAAGAAAGGGAAAGCAGCCCCCCTAGTGGACAACGAGGCACGCCATATGGAACGGCAGCGAACCGCCGAGAGCTCGCAGGGAGGAAGATGGCGGCAAAGTCGGTTGAAAGGCAGTTTGCCCGAGTTCCGGACGGCGCCGACAAAATAGTCGTGAGGCCGCACGGCGGTCTCCTACGTATGATGAAATACGGAAGTGAGTATTTTGCCGACGTAATACTTAGGGCTGCTGGTGTCAGCCCAGACGCGGCCGGGGAGGACGTCATCTTGATGAAGGTGAAGCAACATTCCATTCTCGTCGCCACCGTCAGCGCAGAGAGGAAGAGAAAATACGCCGACTTGAACCTCATCATGTTTGAAGGGGAAAAGATAGAAATGACTACGTACCTCGCTATGCCGGAGGACTGCGGGAAAGGCGTCGTTCATGAAGTCCCTTTGTCCTTCTCGGACGAAGATATTTTGAAAAGGCTGCAAATCTACGGGAATCTTCCGGTCCTAGGAGTGTGAAGACTCGGAAGAGAATCGAGGACAGTTTTAATACTCTTCGAAGACAAAGAGGTACCGCGCTGGGTGCGACTCACGCCCGTGGCGCAATGCTGCGTACTCTACCGCATGAAGTACGAGGTTTGTAACGCCT
The DNA here is from genome assembly GCA_013358835.2 of Ixodes persulcatus. Taxonomy (NCBI): domain Eukaryota; kingdom Metazoa; phylum Arthropoda; class Arachnida; order Ixodida; family Ixodidae; genus Ixodes; species Ixodes persulcatus. The sequence continues at coordinate 245,260 of JABSTQ010009847.1, forward strand.
GCGGCCGGCTCGGGCACCGCGAAGACGTCTGCCCGGACCCCGGAAATGTGAAATGCCGTTGCTGTGGCATGGAGAAACCGCCACAAAACCATTTATGCGAGTCCAAGTGCCAACTGTGCGGGAGAGGACACGCGCTCGGTGACAAAAAATGTACAGAACTCTACCGTGTCCCTTACGAGGTGAAGAAGAAGAAATGGGAACGCAAGATCAACATGCAACAGCATCAGCAACTTCAGAAAAAGCAGCAAGCCGGAGCGACCGCCGAAGGGAATCTCCGAGGTCGTTCCAAGGACAGGCGCGGAAACGAGGACTTTCGCGCCAGAAACGACTCCTTCCCGAGGCTGGAGGAGACCACCGGGGGGAAGCAGCAGCGCAACCGCTCGCGCTCTCGCACCAGGGCGCACTCCGGATCCAGACCCGGGGGGAGATCGAGTTCCAGGGTCCCGGCGAACGCATGGACAAAGAAGCGGAGCCCGAGCAGGGATCGAAAAGGTGTAAGCTTTGGCAGTGAGGTTTCCCAGGCAAAAAAAATAAGAAGGACGAGGAGATCGATAAATTAAGGAAAGAGGTTGGGGAGCTTAAAGAGGTCGTTAATAAGCTCACTCAAGAGTTGAAGAAACCAAAATTGCAGGAGTGTACCCCCTCCCCCCCCCCCAGAGTTCAACCAAAATTGGTACTGAAACCAACCCCCCCCCCCCCCCCCGGCCTCTAGGGCTAAGACTCCCACGCAGCCTGTGACACCAGAGGAGGAAAAGATGATTTTAGAATCGGCTAGACCGCCTCCAATGAAACGCAAAGGGAAAGATGCTGATCCGTTGGTGGCACTAGAGAAAAAATTAGAAGCCAAAATCGAAGCCAAATTCGATTCTTTCATGGCCCAAATTATGGAAGCAATAAGTCAAACTCAAAGCCAGATACAAGCCCTTACGGGTGAAGTTCAAAGGCAAAGGGCAGAATTAGTTGCCATCGGAGAACGGCAACAAAAAGCTGAGGAAAAATTCGACCAGCTCCAAAATGACCATAGGCGCACGAAGTGAGTCGTTAATCTGGCAGTGGAACTGTCGCGGCTTCCAACGCAAGCGGGCGTTAGTGCAACAATATCTGACGCTATTAGATGAAGAAACCGCTAGTGATAGCCCTGCAGGAGACGGTCAAAATAGCGAAACTTTCAGGATACCAAGCTTTTTCAAGTGACAGGGCTGAGAAATCTCGCGTCACAACGTTGATTAAGAGGAACATTGCAGCTATTGAGCACGAAATCAACTCGAAAGAAATTGGGGCAGTGCTATTGGAAATACTTACGGGACGAAAGGAGGAACCAAGCGTCTTCCTCTTAAATTTGTACAGTACCCCAAAGCAGAAAAAGGTGACATTCAGGGCCCTCTTCCGCAAAGCGATTAAGGCAGCCGGCACCAACCCCTTGCTAATAGTCGGTGACTTTAATGCGGCGCACCCGGAATGGGGTTACGCTAAACAAGATCCTAAAGGCAGGCAGTTATGGGAGGATGCGCATGAGCTGGGACTCACACTACACACGGACCCTAGTAGTCCATCCAGGGTGAGTAACAGCGTGTGCGCAGACACCTTCCCTGAGCTGACCTTCTCCAAAAATGTGACAGACATGACGTGACAAAACTCGGAGCAAAATTTCGGCAGCGACCATTTTATTCTGGCCTCGATCATTAGAAAGGGAGTGAAGACACGTCGTGCGCGTAAACCGAGGATTACCGAATGGGAATTATTTAGGGATAAACGAAAGAAAGCTGCCACTGGGAAGATCACAAACATAGAGAAATGGACGGAGGCCCTCAAGCGTCACGTTGGGGAGGCCACAAAGACACTTGAAGGGGACAATGCCCCTGAGGTAGCTGATAGCGAACTGCTTCACATGTGGGAGGCAAAACACGGTATGGAGCGCAGACTAAAGAGGCAAAAATGGAACCGCAATCTGAGAAGGAAGATTGCTAGACATAACAAAGAAATTGAAAATTATGCGATCAAATTGTGCGAACAAAATTGGTGCAGCAGATGCGACGAGATGGAAGGGGGCATGCGCCTTGTCAAAACATGGGGTCTGCTGAGACACCTATTAGATTCGACCAATTCGAAAACTCAATCAGGAATTAGATTATCAAAAGCCAGGCACGCGTTTGAGGGAACAGACGCGGAATTTATGGACAAACTAGTCAACATGTACATTGGTGATACCGATAGTACCCCCCTCTTAGAGTACGACGGAGCTCCCAACGAGGAGCTCGACGCACCCATCACGGAAGCGGAGGTCAGGGCAGAAATATTGGGACTAAAAACAAAATCGGCCCCGGGCCCTGACGACGATAACAAACAAAATATTAAGAAACCGGAACAATGACTCCATCAGCGCTTGACGGAGTACATGCAAGATATTTGGACTAAAGGCCACCTGCCTCGGCAGTGGAAGTCGGCAAACGTAATTCTAATCCAAAAGCCGGGCAAACCCCCTAGACTAGAAAATTTAAGACCAATTTCCCTAACCTCATGCATAGGAAAATTGATGGAGCGCGTAGTCCAGACCAGATTGAACGCGCTTTATGGAGCAAAACGACCTGTGGCCGTGCGAGATGGTCGGCTTCCGGCCGGGCTTGAGTACGCAGGACGTGATGCTCCGACTCAGACATGACATAATCGATTCGCGTTCTAGAGACACCAAAGTAATTCTCGGCCTGGACTTGACAAAGGCTTTTGATAATGTTAAACACAAAGCGATTCTTTGCGGTCTCCAAGAAATCGGGGTAGGTACGCGAACGTATGACTACATCAAGGACTTTTTGTCAGACAGAACTGCCTGCATAAAGTTCCAAGACATTGAGTAACACACACTAAAGTCAGGGAGCAGGGGCACGCCGCAGGGCTCGGTTCTCTCCCCGTTCCTTTTCAACGTGGCAATGAGGAGCCTCCCAGCAGCTCTGAGGAGCATAGAGGGGCTGAATTTCAGTATTTACGCGGACGACATCAACCTCTGGATTAACCAGGGGAGTGATGCGAGCATTGAGGAGCGCTTGCAGGCGGCGACAGACACTGTCGTGGACTATGCTGCCAATAGGGCTCTCCGCATGCTCTTCGCAAAAATCAGAATTATTCGTCTATAACCTAAAGTTTCTCCGATGCAAACGCAGCTGGGATTTTAGCATTAAAGTAGAAGAGAAACCAGTTCCAAAGGTAGATCAGATCCGAATCTTGGGACTATTCATTCAGGAGAATGGATATAATGATGGGGCAATCAAAAGGCTAGAAAGATTTGTCAAGCAAGCCTTTGGAATATTTAAAAGGGTCGCGCTGAAAGGACGAGGCCTGAAGGAAAGAAGCTTGCTTAAACTAATTCAAGCATACGTAATAAGCCGCGTGAGGTATGCCACGCCTTTTTTAAACATCAGGTCGGAGGAGAGAAAGAAACTAGACTCGCTCATCCGACGATGCACAAAGAGGGCCCTGGGCTTACCAATTAGCACCTCCACAGTGAAGCTCCTCTCTATGGAAGTGCACAATACTTGGGACGAAATAGCGGAGGCTGTCAGAATTTCTCAGCTCGAAACACTTAGCCGAACGACCACGGGCAGAGCTATCCTCGAGATGGTAGGCCTGCAAACAGATAGGGGACTACGATTCAAGTCAAGCATTCCGCAGGACTGCCGAGAAAACCTAATCATGCCCCCCCCCCCCCCCCACCCCTTCCCCTCCCTCGTCACATGCATCCCATATTCAACACGGAGAGGAGGGAAAAGAGAGCAGAAGCACTAATCAGACGCTTCGATTTAATGGACAGCAAGTCGGTTGCGTATGTGGACGCGGCAAGTGGCAAGTCGGGTGCGGCGGTCGCCTTGGTGGTTGACGGCCGAGGTGCTCCCGTATCGGCCGCCACCATTAGAAGCCGCAACGCAGAAACGGCTGAAGAAGTTGCGATAGCGCTCGCTTGCGTTGGAACGAAAGCCAATTTTATTATTAGCGATAGCAAAACGGCCATCTGGAATTTTGGGAAGGGTAGGATCTCGCCGGAAGCGGCAAGGATTCTGACCGGTAGACAGCTAAGCAGAAAAATTAGCCTAATTTGGACCCCCACACACGTCCGTTCCTGGCAACGAGGCGGCCCACGAGTTAGCCCGAGTTCTCTACTTCCGGGTGACTGTGGAGCCGCCCGACTGCCGGAACATGGACGAGCGTCTGCAAAATTATACGGAGATTGTAGAAAATTATAGATTACAAAGGAAACAGGTGCCACCACCGGACAAAAGTCTAAGCAATAGGGAGGCAGTCGCATGGCGGCGCCTGCAAGCTGGGAACTTCATAAACCCAGTCTGGGCATACCATGTTCAGATAGATGACAGACAAAACGATAAGTGCAAGCACTGTGGGGCGAGAGGGACCCTTGACCACATAATCTGGGAATGTGCTAGCTCCCCAGGGGCTAAAGCAAATATAAATTGTAGAGAAGCCTGGGAAGCCCTGCTGCGGAGCGAGGTCCCTGCTCCACAGTAGAGTTCCTGTATAGGCTCCCTACGGGAGCCAGAGTTGCGCGTTCACGCATGGCATGTGGATCCAGCTCCTCACGTGACTGAATTCGGTGAATAGCAGCGCCGCGCGTTCGAGGCGCGCGGCGGGCTCAAAAGCCTGGGAACGTACGCCGGGGCGCGTGCAACGTCTACTTTGCTGCACGACACTTGATACGGCTCCTCACGTGATCGGATCTCGGCGAATAGCGGCGAGGGCGGCACGCGGCATGTGGAATCAAACGCGCAACTCTGGCTCCCGTAGGGAGCCTATACAGGAACTCTACTCCACAGCAGCAAGCCATCCGCCTGGCGGAAGAAGCCGCGAAGAGCCAAGACCTCTTTGCCTGCTTCTAATCGCGGAGGTCCGGGCCCCGTATCCTAGGCCAGCGTGCCGGGGACGAGGACTAGGTGTCTCCTTATCTGGTGGAACATTAAAGTTGTTATCTATCTATCTATCTCATTGACGGAAATAAGAGGAATGTAAGAACTTCAATTTCAAAGGTGTTGGCAGTGTTGCTTTGAGAGCGCTATGATTTCAGGCTTCCACCTGCTCATTACAAACACCATTGAACTTGTTTTTCACAAGGTAATGACGTCACGAAAGGTAACCAAACGAGGGCGCCACCGAAACATCTCGCCGCTAATAAGCGGCGAAGAAAGCATCACCACGTGCGCATGTGCTATACGGGGCACGGCATGAACTGGGCATCGCTCGTTTTTATCTTTTTTTTTCGAATTGGAAGGTTGTCGCCAAAACTACTACCTACGAGGGGCGTTCATAAAGTTTGTATTGTCGGCACAAAAAAAAAAAATTAAAGAAAACGGAACAAAACAGGCATCAACATGAGCGCGCGTCCCTCTAGTTTCCGCACTATATAAACATCGCATGCAATAGTAGCTCGGAACGCCGCTAGGGAGACGAAACAAAAATGGCACCGCCCGTCGGTGCCAAGCACCTGCAGTGATCAGTTTTTTGGTTTTTTTTTTTCATTTGAAGGGAAGCAATGCCAAGGATACTCATTCCAATCTGGGAGCGTTGTTCGGGGACAACGTCCCAGTTTACGACACTTTTGGTTAAATGGCACAGACGCTTCTAGTGTGGCCAAATAAGATGAAAGCATTTCAAGGACGACGACCAAGTGATTGCTGAAGTGGAGAGATTCCTGGGGAGCTATGTTGCACGTTTTGGACTCCCAGGAGACTAGGGAGAAGGAAGTGACGTCAACAACGCTCTTTGGATGTTGATTGGTGGAGTTCTGATGATGATATCTGCAGAAGAAAACAAAGATACGTTCATTCACACCTACGTCACTTCCTTCTCCCTAGTCTCCTGGGAGTCCAAAACGTGCAACATAGCCCCCCAGAACACTCAGGACGAGGAGTTCTATAACAATGGCCTCCGGCATGTAGTGCATCGCTGGAAAAAATGGGTAACTTTTGGTGGCGAACATGTAGAGAAAGTCTCAACTCCTACTCGAGTTTGATTGCTGAATCTCTATTCCTTCGTGACAATAATACGAACTTTATGATCGCCCCTCGTAGTGCGGTGAAATCTCATTCGGGTTACCTACCAATGATGTAAAGCATGGTGCTGGTTAATTCCGTAACGACTATTTTTGCTGGCTGGACATTTCGCGAAGTTGGAAAGTGCAGGTTTCCGGGATATTTCGCGGGGAAAAAAATTTGGAACCAGATGGAATGTATATGCTTTTTATTCGTTTCCATGGTATGTCTTATTTGCATGACTAATATTTTGCGATGGCTTAATTAGGCCCTCGCTAAAATTAAGGCGTTTGAAGTATCACAACTGATCGCAATTTGTTTTTTTTTAGCCCCCGAGATATTCCGGAAACCTGCACATTCCAAATTTGCAAAATGTTGAGTCTGGCCATTATGTGAAATGGTACGGTGTCGTCTTTGCGCTAGCTGTGTCGCGAATGTATAAGTTGTAGCGTCGGGTTGTTCTAGACTTGACTAGGAAGTTAAGATGGTCTAAAACGGTTGGTGAGAACGCTAACATTTTATTGAATTAACTGGTTATTATTTGTCCAACTTTAGAATAATGATGAAAGAGCGATGGCGGCGTCTGTCCAGGCCGCTGGTCCCATGACGTCTAGCTGCTCACTCCGTCTCGTCTCCGTCCAGTCCTCTGTCCCGACTCCTTTTTAAACCCTCGTGCTGAGGGTTACCTCGCGATGGCGTGAACTGGTGCAATCGCGAGGCAATACGTCAGCCGGATCAGACAGCAGTATTGGCAGTGCTATGGTGCGATTGCCAAGATGTTATCTAATGTGGTGCAATGGATGTTGCGCGGACTTATGTAAGCGTGCGGCAACATCCGTCGACGACACAGCACTTGAGCCGGGTAAGGTAATCTGACGCTCTCCGGGGCCGCTCGATCGAGCGGAGAAAAGTTCTCTCGGGAGCCGCTGGGTCGGTGCGTGCGTACGTGACCACAAGTTCACGTGATTGCTAACTATGGACATGCGGACAATGAATGATCACCTGTTTTGTCGGGGATGGAGTTGCGGTGATGACCTGATATCAGACGACTTGTAGCAGACGGACAAGCAACTTTCTGCTCAGCGAATAGTAAGCGTCCAGTGTCAAGCACAGCACATGGCTACCGACGTTGTCGAAGTTTCGAACACTTACCGCTTTCCACAAAAGTGCTGGCACCTGGGCTAACATTGTGGAAAGACTCGAAGTCTTCCTCGAGTCCAGCCTCACCACAACCTCACCACAGAGCAGGTGCAAATGAGTCAAACGGGTATGACCAATTCTTAAGCGGCAAAGGAGAACCTCAACCCGACGGACTTTATGGAAGGAACCTCTCCCATACCTCCAGTTGGGCTTGATATTGTGGAGCTTGTTCTCTTTTTCCAAATCCCAATCCATCTGCCATGACTTCATAATCGATTTCTGTATGATCGGTTTCAGGTTTTGGTGTGGCAGGCCAAGAGAGAGTTTTGGGTATTCTTTTGCAGAGGCAGCAAGCAAGTCTGCTTTTCATTGCCGGAACTTACCCACGTGGCTTGGGACCCAGCAGAATTTGATCTGGTGTCCTAGTTGAAGTGCTCGGTTTAGCCGTACCCGAACACATTGCACGAGAAGGTTCTTGCTGTCTGCTAAGGACGAAATGGCAAGAAGAACGCTTTGGGAGTCGACAAACAGAATTGCTTTCGTGATATTGTTCTCTAATAAGTACTCAACAGCCATTAAAATACCATACAATTCGGCAGTAAAAATATTTGCAAGAGTGTGGAGTTGTCGAACTTTCCTGAAGGAAATGGAATAAACTGCACACCCCACAAACGTTGAGGTTTTCGATCCATCAGTGTAAAATGCGAGTAGTCCTTGTATTTGTGTTCTAAATCGGCAAACTCCTGCTGAAGAACGAGTGGAGAAATAGCTCTCTTACTGTACTTAGACAGTGACCAGTCACAAGAGATTGGCAGAAGGTCCCAAGGCGCAACTCTCTCATTGCTCCTCAGCAAAGCAGCCTGATCACTAAAGGGGAGATGGAGCGATGTTGCCATGCTCTGCACTCTGAAACTCAGGGGCCGAACAATGCTCGGCTTGTTTTCAAAGAGTCTGAAGGATGTAGAAGGTTGAAGTGCATCAAAAGTAGGATGTTGAGGATAGCTGTATATCTTGTAAGCATAACAAAGACTCAAATATTGCCTTCGTCTTTCCAAGACATTTGATGTGTATCAGCATACAGGCTAAGCACAGGCGATGTTCGAAATGCTCCTGTGGCAAGTCTGAGCCCCAGATGATGGACAGGGTCCAACATTTTTAGGCCAGACGGACGTGCTGACCCATAAACGATTGCGCCATAGTCCAGGCGGGACCGCACCATGGAGTTATAAAGTCGCAAGAGGCACCGTCTATCAGACCCCCAGGACGTATGCGACAACACTTTGAAGATGTTTGATGAACGTAGGCACCTGTGTTTCAACTCTTTCAAGTGGGGTATAAAAGTGAGCTTTTTATCGAATATTATTCCTAGAAACTTGTGCGCCTCCTTTACAGAGATAGCCACATCATTTAAGTGCAACACTGCATCTGGAGACAGGCCACGGTGGAGTGAAAAGGGAACACAGACTGTCTTTTCAGGAGAGAACCTGAAGCCATTTTGATCAGCCCAATTGCTCATCTTATTGATTGTGAGCTGAAATTGCCGTTCACAGCTGGACAGGTTACAGGAGGAAAACAGTATCTGTACATCGTCCACATACATTGAGTAGGATACAGATGGTGGTATAACCTGAGCCAGACTATTAATCTTCACAGCAAAGAGTGTAACGCTTAATACTCCACCCTGAGGGACACCATTCTCCTGGAGAAAAACATCCGACAAGACGAGCCCAAGCGCACTTGGAAGGTTCCAGCCCGTCAAGAACTTTGAATGCAGCGAAGCATGCGACCTCGGACACCATATGAGTACAAGTCTCGAGGGATCCCATATCTCCAAGTCGTGTCTAAGCCTTTTGTAGATCAAAGAAGACAGAAACACAGTGCTGGCGATGGACAAATGCTTCCCGAATAGAAGTTTCCAGGCGGACAAGGTGGTCTATCGTGGAACGACCTGCTCGGAAGCCGCACTGATTTGTATCAAACACACCCTCTGCCTCTAAAAAATGTACAAGACGGCGATTAACGAGTCTCTCATAGGTTTTGCCCAGGCAGCTTGTCAGTGCAATTGGGCGGTAACTTGTCGGTAAAGAGGGGTCTTTGCTAGGTTTCAGTAGAGGGATTATATGCGCCCTTTTCCAACAGTCAGGAAAACAAGCAGCATCCCACAGTAAGTTAAAAAAGGTGAGCAAATTGTTTAAAGTGTCAGGCGACAGTCTCCTTAGCATCGTGTATTGAATCCTATCCGGCCCAGCCGCAGATTCTTTTTTGACGTCAAGAGCCAATTCAAGCTCACACCGTGTAAATGGCTTGTTATAAGGAACACCCTGGGCACCAGAAAAAGAAATAGCTTGTTTTTCTGCTGTTGCTCTAAACCTCTTAAAGGATTCACTATAGTTGGCTGAGTTAGAGACTTCCTGGAAGTGTTCACCAAGAACATTTGCTTGTTCCTTAAGGGATGTTGCTGATGGAAAAAGGGGTATCCTGAAAGACTGGTAGTCTCCTCTGATCTTTCTAAGACGATCCCACACTTCCTTTGATGAAACAAAACTACTCAACGATGTGACATATTTTCTCCAAGAACCGCCTTTGGCTTGCCTTCGCGTCCAGCGAGCTTTGGCTCTTCTTTTCTTGAATTCAAGCAGATTCGGTGGAGTGCACCCAGGTAAAAATTCAAAGTGGTTGTGCAAGTGGTCCCACTTTGGTTGAAGTGGTCCCACTTTGGTTGAAGTGGTCCCACTTTGGGGTAAAGTGGGACCACTTGAGGCAAGTGGGAACCCACTTTGGGGCAAAGTGGGACCACTTTGGGGCAAAGTGAGGACCCACTTTGGGGCAAAGTGAGGATCC